>JANHGD010007822.1:82112-94057 GCA_027560375.1 Imantodes cenchoa | reverse complement strand
CAGGCAGCCACTATTGCCTCAGATGAATTGTGTATCAGGGATTCAGATATTTCCCCAAGTTCCCTCTGAAACCCATCCAGGTCCATTAGGCGCCTGGGGCGGAACCACCTAATTGGTTCCGCCTCCCTGCAGTGGAGGAGAGAAACCGAAAAGTCTAACCTCAGCAGAGAGTGATCTGACCATGACAAGGGTGAAATGACTAAACCCCTTAACACCAGATCATTGCTCCACTGCCCCGAGAAAAATACTAGGCCGAGTGTGTGTCCCCCCCTGCCCGTGAGTCGGACCCTGAACTACTTGGGTCAGGTCCATGGTTGCCATGGAAGTCATGAACTCCTGAGCCGCATCGGAGATTTCACCAAGCGTTGGCAGGTTGAAGTTCTCCAGCCTGGGGAACTCTACCGCCAGCCCAGCTACCGCCTCCAGCAGCTCAGGCAGAGCTCTTGCAACGCAGCTGGGAGGCAGGTATGTCAGCAAAAGGCCCAACTGGACCCCTGAGTCCAGTTTCAAAAGGGGAGACTCACACCCCACAATCTCTAGGGCAGGGATTCTGTGAGGACAAAGACTTTGGTGAGCTATAATAACCACTCCTCCACCCCTTCCCTGGGTCGTGACTGATGCCACACCTGAAACCCATCTGGGCATATCTCAGAGGGGGGAACTCCCCCCTCCTGGCCCAGCCAGGTCTCAGTGATACATGCCAGGTCTGCGCCCTCTTCCAGGATAATATCCCGTATGAGGGGCGCCTGGTTGACAATAGACCTGGCATTGAGCAGCAGCAGTCTGAGCCCAAGGCCCTGATATCCCTGGTTAGCAAGCATCTGGGTAGAACCAGAGGGGCCAGAACAAGGGATCGCTATGAGACAGTGTTCCCTCATTCTCCGAGAGCGGCCTATCCCTCGGTTCCCACCATGTCTGGCTCTCCCAATTACGACCGGGATCTTCAGGCCCTTGTGATCCCTGGGGATCCCCCCTCCCACCCCCACGGCCCTTCTATTTCTTGGCAGACATAATTCACTCATTCCACACCCAAGGAGAGAGGATTCTCTGCTCCCACCTACTTCTGTAACTACACTCAGCAGGGGGGCTTCGTGTCCTCACTCAGGTCCAATTATCATATCATACACCTATTTTATTTCTATTAAAAATATATTAAATTCAATATTAATTTTAAATGATATCAATTAGTGGTCACAGTTAAAATATTATCTAAAAAACATCCCAAAGTTAATAAATTACATAACATTCATACTATCATTCATATATTCTAACATTCATACATTTCATCAGTTAATTAATTTAAGTTGGAGTACAATCCACATTCACCATTCACCATTTATCCCATCCCCTCACCCTCCCCAATTTTCACTGCTGGTATAGATATTATGATATAATGCACAATGTGATGATATAAAGTGCAGGAGAGTTGTTTTTATGAGGAAACTGGCTTCAACCGTGCAGGTAGTGCAAAAAACAAGTAACAGATCTCAGTTTGTTTCCTTATGGAAGATTTGATGTTACCACAGCACTTATAGTTGGAAGACCTCCTACCACAGTAGGGTGATCTGAGAGAGGTGGTAAAATAAGCATCCACGAAATACCCTCCTGCATAAGTTATTCGGTGCCTCCAGTGGTCCCTCTTCCGTATGTCTGCTGCCATTCGCTCCTCACCAGTGTATCTAGTGCAGACAGAGGGAATGGGTGGTAATCCCTCTGCCCGATCTGGATCTGGGCAAAGTTTCTTTCTGTTGTCCCACCGTGTCTGGGGTCGTCACAGTAAAACCGGGAATTCCGAACTCCCCATGGGCTGAAATATAGGACCCTGTTTTCTATGACGATTTAAAATGCGGCATCCACCGCAACAGAAATGTTGATGGCAAATGTGATCCTCCCTTAAAAGATCAGCCAGTAGGAACAAGGGCAAGCAGCGGTAGGAAACATAAGGAGGGAAGCATGCCTCCCCAATAGTTAGGTAGCCTCACACAATCAGAAAGCCCCCCCCCCAAAAAAAAACCTAAAAGGCAGGCAGCGGGAGGGGGGTGTCTAATGATGGTAGGGAAAGCCGCGCAGCCTCCAGCCTGAGCAATAAACTCTCACAAATTCCACAAATTCCTCCGGGTAGGCAGACGCCGAGCTTCCCTTTGCTCTGTGATCGACCCACAGCTGACGAAAAAAGGGGGGCGACTAAGGGGGTGGTGGTGTGCCAGATAATGCCCGATGAAATAAAAGAAAATAGTGATGGGAGAGCAGGAAGGTTAGTGAGGAAGGTGCCAGCAGTAGGTAGGCTGGAAAAGGGTAGCTCCGAAGTAGCAGGCAAACCAAGTTGCAGACTAAGCCTCCTGTCCATTGATGAATAACAGCTGATGGGTGGAGGAGACGGAGGCAACGCAACGACCTTCGACTCTCTAACGCTGCAGATTGTTCTACCTCTCCACAGTTATTCTTGTGCACCGCAGTTCACAACTCACAGTTCATAATTTAACAATTCATTCTTCGTTCAGTCCGATTCAGTCCCGGTTATTAGTCACCTTTCTGCCATTAGGGCTATTCAATCTGTTCCCTCGTGTTACAGGGGACAGGGGTTTTATTCTATTCTGTTCATCGTCCCCAAGGCATCGGGTGGCTGGAGGGCCATTTTGGACCTTAAGCGCCTAAACAGCTATCTGGTCTACAAAAAATTTAAGATGTATTCCCTTGCTTCTATCCTAGCCCTGATTCGGCTCGGGGATTTCATGGCCTCCTTGGACCTCACGGAGGCATACCTCCATATTCCCATCAGGAAGTTGCATCATCGCTTCCTTCATTTTTGCTATCAGCAACAGCATTTCCAGTATAGGGCCCTCCCCTTTGGCCTTTCTTCGGCCCCGAGAGTCTTTACTAAAGTTCTTGCAGCCCTAATTGCTCACCTCAGATTAGTTCCAGTGCGTATTAACACATGTCTGGATGACATTTTGGTCCACGTCCCGTCCAGGGAGGCTGCCTTCTGGGATCTTAGCATTACCATGCAATGTCTGGAGGAGCACAGTTTTTCTATTAATAGGAAGAAGAGTCATCTAAGCCCTTCCCAGTCCATCCTCCATCTAGGGGCAGTGATTGACTCAATTCCCTGTATTGTCAGTTTATCACCTGAAAGACAGGATAGCATTAGGCAGCTGGCAGCTCAGGTGTGGTCAGCGCCCAAGGTTTCCCTAGAAACCCTGTCCTCCCTATTGGGAAAGATGGTCTCCTGTATTTCAATTACTCCATGGGTCTGCCTTCATTGTCAAGAACTTCAATGGTTCCTTTTACCATTCCAGAAGGCTGGTCAGGGAACGTCTCCTCACAGAGTCAAACTGCCACAGCAGGTTCGTTGCTCCCTACTTTGGTGGACCTCTTCAGCTATCTGCATCGGAACCTCCTTCCATGTGGACAACAGGATAGTGGTGACCAAAGATGCCAGCTTGTCAGGTTGGGGAGCACACACACAGGGACACATCGCACAGGGCACATGGTCGTGCGACGAGGCTGCCCTTCCTATCAATCTGCTGGAACTCCAGGCAGTATTCTTGGCGCACAAACATTTCAGACACCGACTGTTGGGGGAGGATGTCCTCATCCTAACAGACAATATCTCCACCAAATCCCATGTCAACCGACAGGGGAGCACCAAGTCCAAGGCTCTTCAGGCGGAGGCCATGAGGTTGGGCCTCTGGGCGGAGCGACACCTGAGATCTCTAACAGCGGATTATATCTCGCGAGTCTCCAATACCCAGGCAGACTGGATCAGTTGCTCGCAGGTGGATCAAGCAGAGTGGAGCTTCACCCATCTCTCTTCCAGAAGATATGTCGCAGGTGGGAACCCCCACTCATAGACCTTTTCACGACCCCAGACAACAGCCACCTGCTAAGGTTGTTTTCCTGGTTCCCGACAGAGGGGGCAGAGCAGGTGAACGCCCTCAGGAGTCCCTGGCCCCAGGGGCTTCTTTACGCCTTCCCGCCTCTCCCGATCATCCCTCACGTAATCCGAAAACTTCTGCTGGAACGAGCAGAACTCATCCTCATAGCTCCCTTCTGGCCGAGGAGGCCCTGGTTTGCCAACCTCTCCATCGCACGACATGCTCACCCAGGGGAGGCTGCTTCATCCGGATCCCTCCTGGCTTGACTTGACTGCCTGGAGGTTGAGTGGCGCGACTTAATATCCCAAGATTTCGATGAGGACGCCATTCAAGTCATGCTGGCAGCACGTCGTCCCTCAACAGCACGTATCTTGGAAGGCCTTTTGTGCCTGGTGTGCTAGGGAACACCTCTCACCTGTCTGTATTCCCATACACCAAGGTTATGACCGTCCCCACTGCTGTTATATGAAGACTTGAACCCTCTCAGCAGGTACGGATATAGGTTCAAGACTTCAGCTACCATCATCCATCTTCTCTACATGGATGACATCAAGCTGTATGCTGAAAGTGGATCTATCGACTAGCTGATCCACATCACACAGATCTATAGTGAGGACATTGGGATGTCATTCAAACTAGAGAAGAGTGGCCACATGGTAGTGAATACAGGAAATATAATTAAGACTGATGAACTACCAGCAGGCCACATGGCAGAGATACAGACCAGCTATAAGCACCTTAGTATCTAATAGACCTATGAGAACCACAGCGATGAGGCAAGGAAAGCAGTAACATCTAAGTACCATCAAAGGATAATACAGATCCTGAAGAGCCAATCAGTAGGAAGAAAAAGATCCATGCCAACAATACATATGCCTGCCAGTCATCAGCTATCCTACCAATATTATGAGCTGGCCAAAAAAGGGCATGGAGCTTGCTGATATAGAGACTCGGATGCTTCTCACAATGTATGGAGATTTTCACCCCAAAACATTCAAAGATTGCACAGCAACTGGAAAGCGGACAGTTGGGTCTGGTGAGTATCAAAGCTACTGTCCTGGATGAAACCTGGGGCATTTAGGAGTACATCAGTAAGATGACAACCAAAAATTAACTACCAAGAAAATGTTGAGGCTGCAGCCAACCTGGGAGGAGGATCAAGCAGAGGAAGTGCCAAGGCAAGGTAAGATTTTACATGCAATTAGGGTTTGGGTGATAGACTGAGATTCCTAAGCTGGAAATGTGGCTCTATAAGATCCCAAAAACCACATCAGACTCTCTGTCCAGAAGAGTGTGATGCTAGGAACAGCAAGGGATTGCATTGCACTGCCAAACTCCCAGGTGTCTGGTAGAGGACTTAAGACTGAGGAAGGTACACTCATAGGGATGAAGACGAACCTTTTTTTAAAGTACTTTTAAGGATGAATTACAGATCTTTTGGAGCTTGCACAAGGAAAGGAGTTAGTTAGAACTAACTGTCGTTCTACCTCAAGAGTCAACAAACAGGTTATCCAAGCAAAGCAGAGAGTAAAGTTCAGAGCAGTCTCTAGTAGTGTTCCAGCTCTGTAGGCACAATCCATACAGTATGGAACAGTAGTTCTGTAAAACTGGAGTGCTATCAGAACTTGCACCTATTCTGTGGGATAAAAAGTTAGTTTGGCTTGACTATTGCTTTGAATGGACTATCCTGGTGGCTTGCAAAGCTATGGTTCCATCAAAACAGGTTCCTGCTGAATCTGAACTTTCCAGGTAGCAAAACCTATGGCCTTGTCACCTATCAAAATCAAGTGTCAATCACAGGAACACTATGGGTGGGGAACAATTTCCGGTTTGTTAGTAACCTCTGGGGTGGTATCAACTATACCGGCAATTGTTTATTTGTTTGTTGGTTTGTTTTGTTTGTTTTGTTTTTTAAATAATGTATTGGGTTTTTCAGTTAAAAACAACATATAAATAAGACATACAAAAATACATAAAATACAAACAAAGTAAAAACTAACCACTTTTACAGCTATTTCATTTCCAGATATATTTACACTTTACAGTATTACTATTTTAATTTAAACAATCACTGTTGTTTATCCAGTTCTATATTCAATAGATTGAATCTCCTACTACATATTCAACATCTATTTCTTCCATTTTAGTTATATATACCTCTAATTGTTTACATACGTTGTGAGAGTAAGAACATTTACAATTTCTTTATAGTTCACCTTTTATAACCAAATTTGAAGTTTTTTGTTGTGATTTAACCCCTTATACCATTTATTCCAAGCGACATAGAATTCTGTCCTCTCCTTGTCATATATCTCTATTGTTAGTTTGCACATCTCAGAGCATTCCAAGATTTTTCTAATGACCATTGAGGATATGGGGATGGTATCATTTTTCCAACTCTGTGCATAAACAATCCTAGTGGCGGTGGTTATATAAAGTATTATGTAACGCTCCTCTTTTTAAAACTTTTCTTTAAAAATTCCCAACAAGAACAGTTCCGGCTTCAAATAAATCGCCTGTTATGTAATTTCTTCCAGCCCATTTCTTATTTTATTCCAAAATACTTTGATTTTAGGGCACATCCACCAAAGATGGTACTAGGTCCCTTGCTCCTTCTTGCACTTCCAACATTTGAAAGACATCGTCGGGAACATCTTTGCCAATCGTGCTGGAGGGAGATCCCAGCGATAGCACATTTTATATATATTTTCCTTATATGATGCTTCCAAAGTCAATTTGTAATTTACCTCCCAAATTTTATCCCATTCTGCTAAATAAATTTGTGCCCATGCTATCATTGTCCCCTTAACCACTTCTTCCTCTAATTTGTGGTGTAATTGAAAGTTATATAATTTTGAAATCATTTTTTCTTCTAGGCCAAAAAATATTTTATCTAATCCTTGATCATTTTGGAATCCAAATTGTGTTGCATCTTTCTGTGATTGCATTTGTAGGTAATGCCACCAATCCAATTCTATTGCTGCTGATTTAAGTTCTTGATTTGTTTTAAGATTGTCTTGGCCATCCAGGGGTTGTTTATACATTACAATTTTTGCATCATTCAATAAATTTGGATAGATAATTGCCTCTATTGTCAATAATCATTTGGGGATTTTTTGATAATGCTCATTTTTAATTGTGAGCTAAATTTCTACCAGGGAGCCTTTTATATAGTTTCTTTGGAAGTAGGCATGATTTTTGTGTCCCCTCCCCCATATAAAGGTGTGCCAGCCAATTTGGAGGTTGAATCCTTCTAACGTTAAAATCCTTTTTTTTTTTAATGTAATCCAACCCTTCACCCAAATTAATACCACAACTTGATAAATTTCCCAATCGGGAAGTCCAAATCCATCTCTCTTTCCATTGTCGTATACTAGTTTAATTTTGAAACCCTCCCTTTTTTTGGGGGGGGGGACCAATTTAAGTACCATTTTGTTCAGTTCAATAAAAAAAAACTTTTCATTAATCTTATTACAGCAATTTGGAATAAAAATAATATTTTGCGTAAAATGTTCATTTTAGTTGCCGCTATTTTACCAAATAATGATAGTTGTAGTTTTGCCTAAGTGTCCAAGTCTTTATGAATGTTCTAAATTAATTTAGTATAGTTATCTTCTATCTCCAGATGAGAAATAGCTTCCTCAAGGTTCCTATTTACCATCTCTAGTCTGTTCTCAGCTCCTTCCAACCTCTGATCTATCTGTTCTGTTTTTTTCCTCCATAGTTTTCATTCTCTTTTAATTAGTTGTTAATGCTTTCTGAATTGTTCCCATTCTTTCATCTAATTTTTCCATCCAGTTGTCTACCTTTCTTATATCCCCTTTCAGTTCTCCCAAATTTCCTCCCATTTCTGTGTAATGTTTGCCCATAGATTCCTGCATTTTGAGCATGGTTTCTTGTATCCACACTAATGTGGCCTGCATATTTTATGGATTCATGCTAGCACTTGCTTTCTCTCCTGCAGTGTTATCTATAGGACATTTATTTATTTTATTTTATTTTTCAACAAGTGTCTTCCATTTTTTTTACCTTGGGGAAAGTACATTCTTTAAATATGATTTGAATTTTTGCATCTTTCCATTTTCCCTTAGATTTAGTAATCTTTTAATGCATATCTGATTCATGCATATATTTCAGATGGTCTTTTCAATAAAACAAAACAAAACATGTTTTCTATTAATGCAATGAAAGAGTTCTATTTAGTTCAACATTATTTGGTTAAGATACCAAATTAGAAACCAGGAATCTGGGAGTTCTAGACCTGCTTTAGCCATAAAAGCCAGCTGAGTGACCTTGGGCCAGTCACTATCAGCTCCCACCTTATACTTGCTTGTGCTTCACTATTATGTGGTAACAGACTGCCATGAAGTGTGGGGAGAGAGAATGAAGGGGGGTATGCTTTGGGAAATGAAAGTAAGTGCTGTATCTCATCGAGACACTGCCTCAAGATCATCCAGCTGAAAGAAGGAGGGGGCCTGCGCTTCGATTAACTGTTAGGAAAACATCTTGCCTGATTGGTTCCACTGAGCGGGGAGAGCAATGAGAGACAGTTAAGGGAGGGGAAAGTAAAACTTAGAGATTTTGGTGCACAATTCTCAGTTCTGGCTTTGCAATACTACAATACAATTGATAACTATTGAACTGTAACTTTCTTAACAGATGAAGCCAAGGATCATTTCTATTTAGGGGTTTAAGTTGTAGCAGGTCCAATAGTCACTCTGTCTCATCCCAACTCACTTTCCAGGGTTGTTGTAAAGAAAATAAGAAGTAGACAGAGTATTATATAGTATATGTTTGGCAACTTGAGTTACTTATAAAAAATAAAGGCAGGATGAAAATAAATGAAGTTGCCATATTTGAGAAACACTACCTTAGCAGCTAGCCAGAGGATCCTGTTCCCAAATCAGTTCTCTAGTGAAGCCATCAATAGCCCAAATGCCTATTGGTTTCCACAGTGTCTAAGAATCAGCTCTCCCTGTCCCTTTCTCTTATCTTTTTTTCTTCATAAACTTCTCGTCCTTCTGCTCTGATTTTAGGAAGGCAATCCAGATGTCTCTTTTTTTCTGACCAGCATCTAAGTTCCTTGGGTGTTTTTAGCTTTTTAACAGCTGGGTATTATCTTAGCAAAATCTATGTGAAAAGCAGGTTCCTAGGAATCAGTTAGGAAGCCCTTATTAAAAGTAAGTTCATAACACATAATGACGGGACATGCTTGTCAAAAAACATTTTGCCTTAATTCTCTATTCCAGCAGAATATAGTTGCCTAGAAACAGCTAAATAAATACTACTTCTGTTAAAAAGAATGTTTAGCCTTATCTATATGCAAAAGCTTTTTTTTTTTTTGCTTTTTCCCAAAGTTAGAAGAATAGAGTATTACCAGTAAACAAAAAGTTGGTCAACTTGAAACCATGTCAAATGAATGCCTATTTACAGAAACAGTGAAATCAGATACTGTGCGAGCACTCTGAGGTTTGCAACATTTGACAAATTGTAATTTTGTTCTTCACAAACTCCTGAACACTTCCTGCTAAGTGACAACAAACCTCAGCAAGTTTCCACAAACCTTCTGCAGCTTCTTCATTTTAGTATAAAGAACAGATGCCATTTTGGTGCTGTTCTGTATTTCTCTGTTCTCCATACTCAGGGAAAGGAGTTTGCATTATTTGATTGGGGAGGGGGATCGTATTAAACTCTTTCAGAAGATTTTCTTTTCTTCTTTTCTTTGCAATAAGTTATGGGAGGTCAACAAATGACAGTCATAAAAAAAACCCATGTGCATCATTCTTAAAAAGGAAGAGAATTAACAGGCAGAATTTAGAATTTGATGTTCAAATGTTCAAAAGCACCATGTTTTCAGATAGATATGAAAAGACACTGGAGTAGCTAAGCCAACATCCAGGAAGGTCCCTCTTTGCATAGTTTTTTATTATTTTATTTATTATTTTATTTTTCAGAACCTACATTATATTAAATTGGGACAGGCAAGGAAAAAGCAGTCAAAAACTGAGAGGTGTAAGTAAAATGGAGATCTCATATTAGAGAACAACATTATTTTTCATCAAAGAAGGATTATATTAATGTGTGTTGGTTTTTTAATAGACATTTTTACCCAAGAATATATAAATATATTGAATTCAAAAATGTATAAAAAATAAGTGATATTGCAGCAATAACCGAAGAACACAGAAAAGCTAACTAAGGGAATGCAATGGCCAAGATCTCTTCCTCTGAAACTATAGTCTTCTGTGGGTTGTAAATGAATCCATTCATCAAGCATGTTGATATTTTAACAAATATTTCCAGACTCATTCTGAACAATAAGCAACTAAGATTATTCCTTCTTACTCAGTTTGCGAAAAAGTTTGAACTGAAGATAATGGCGGGGGGGGGGGTTCCCCTAAGCATGGCGATGATTTGAGATTTTAGGAGGAACAAAAGAAAGAATTTCCCAGTCCCAAACAAATATGGAACAGGCTCTGGAAAGTCAAATAGGACAAAAAAGGTTTACATGTAAAATTAGAAAGCACAATTCTAATTCAAAATTCCTTTGAAATTGATTGCACGTTAAAATTGTTATGACTTGCAAGACACCTGCAAATAAAGCAGGTTAAGCTTTCCCAGAGAGAAAAAGTAGCAAAACAGCATGGTGCCCACTAATCCAGGTTCCATTTCAAATGTGACCATAAATAAAGGTTATTATGGCTTAGCAAAGCAACAGTGTCACTGTCACTGTCATGCAACCTAACCCACTTATCTAAGAATAGGGAGGGGGAAGACTCATCTCTAATGCCTGACAAGCTACAATGTTCTAGAGAATTTCAAGGTAAATAAAGTTAGATAGACCTGACTCAGCAGAAGGAACATCCTATGTTCTTCCTGGAGATATATCCACTGGCTTTTTATTAGTGAAGTAGGATGTCCACATCCTACTTCAGTAGGCCCATAATCAGCTTCATATACTATTTCTGATACTTCCTTATAACTGCATAGCTTGTTTTCAATAATCAGAATATAACAATGAATAGTTTTCATTAGAAATAAAATCCATATTTTTTAATTAGTGGGAGTTTTGTATAGATAAAATATCATGTATCTTGCCATAGCATCACCTTAACAACCAAGTCATTATTTTGGCTTATTATTTCCAAGGATTGTCATCATTTTTACCCTTCTTCTCCATTTTGAATTATATCATAAGGATAACTTCCAGCCCTGTTGCCAAGCAGCACAACTGAAATGAAGAAAATGTATATGTTGCTTCTAAAATACTTTGAATCTATGGGATATTCTCCAAAATTAATTCACCAGTAATTTATTGTCCAACTATATCTGGAGAACACCTAGCTGAAAAAGCTGCTCAAAACAAATTGAAATCACAAAATTAAAGCCTGCTGGAGGTCAAAATAAAGAATGTGCCATGCTACTTTGTTCACTGAAAAATATCTTAATTAATAAGGCATGAACAAACTGTCTCTGCATGAAAAATTAAAATATCAGAATAAAGGAGCCATAATGGCACAAACTCTGTCCATTGCCTGGAGTTCAATCCTGATGGGGTTCAAATTTGTCTCAGCCTTCCGTCCTTCCAAGGTTGGGGAAATGTGGACCCAGATTATTACTATCCTACGCGAGCTGCATTGGCTCCCAATAGGTCTCCAGACGCAATTCAAGGTGTTGGTGATTACCTTTAAAGCCCTACATGGCTCTGGACCAGTCTATCTTCGAGACCGTCTACTACAGCATCCCTCCCTGTGACCGATCAGATCCCACAGAGTTGGCCTACTCCTGGTCCCATCAGCCAAACAATGTCAGCTGGCGGGCTCAAGAGCAAGAGTCTTTTCTGTGGCAGCTCCGACTGTGGAACCAACTCCCCCCAGAGATCCATATTACCTCCTCCCTGCCGGCCTTCAGAAAAGCCTTAAAACCTGGCTATTCTGACAGGCCTGTGGGCGGTGATATGATCTTTAACACCTCAAATACCGGTCCCCAATTATGTGTATGATGAATGACTGGGTTTGCATGTTGCTATGGTTTTTAAAATTGTTTTAATGTGGTTTTATCATGGTTTTA
>JANHGD010007800.1:270712-281088 GCA_027560375.1 Imantodes cenchoa | reverse complement strand
GGAGAAGGGAAACTCTGACTGCAAACCTCCACTGCCTTGTGGCTATATCCATCATTGGAAAAAGCTTCAGGAGTAAATCTCGAGGCAAAATCCGGAGCCGGTGTCCCGGAAACAGTTTGTGACTGTGTACAGCCCCGTTCTGATAACTCCTGCGACGTAGCTGGAACCAGTCATATTGGCTCTTGCTATTCCATTGGATTATTTCAGAAATGTGGAGAGGGGGGATCTGCTACTTGGGTAACAGTCTATCCTCCATACCACCTACCCAGGCTTCATGCTCTGGAGAGTCCAGAGTATGATACCATAGTCTGTCGAGACTGAAGGATGCCAATGCAAGTGCACAATGGATGGAAAATATATGGAATAGCTTCAGGCAGATACCCCCTATTTCAGTGATGGTGAACCTATAGCACGCGTGCCACAGGTGGCACGCGGAGCCATATCAGAGGGCATGCAAGGCATTGCCCTATGTCAGCTCCAGTGTGCTGGCCAGTTTCGGCCTCCGGAGGCTTCAGGGAAGCTTCCTGAAGCCCCAGAGTATGAAAACCTCTCAATGGGCAAACCGGAAGTTTGGAAAAATGGACTTCCAGTTTGCCCGTTTGCTGTTTTTCACACTCCAGGGCTTCAGAAAGCTTCCCTGAAGCCTCCAGAGTGTGAAAAACAACACAACGGGCAAACTGGAAGTCTGTTTTTCTGAACTTCTGGTTTGTCCATTTGGCCATTTTTTCAAAGCCCCAGGCTTCAGTGAAGCCTATGAGTGGGGGTGGGGGGGTTGTGCACATGTGCAGAGCAGTCCGGTGAGTGCACATGCATGGTGGGGAGGGAATAAGTGTGGGCACGTGCGCACGTGCTAGCATGCACAAACACACCCTTTTGGCACACAAACCAAAAAAGGTTCGCCATCACTGCCCTAATTCATAGAAGTATAAGAAGGGGAAAGAGGTACAGTACAATCGGATTTGCAATACTGTAATATTATATTCATTTTCAATAAAATTAGTTAAACGTTCCTGGTTGGGCCTATCTATCTATCTAATTATGGAATAATGATATTCTAGGAGAAAAATGCATATGAAAAGCCAGTTGAACAGTGTATCATATTTATATGGTGATTAGAAAGCTTCATGGATAGTTTTTACATATCTACTGCCACATTTGTCTGTAATTGTTTAAACTGTTGAACAATTAAATTTCCAATAGGGGGAGGGGGTTAGAAATTTAGGCTTAAGGAATGAAGATAATATGCTGTAGTTTTCTATGACCCACTAAATGGACCATAAACATACTTTGTCTTCTGCAAGTTACATTATTCTAATATGTATTTTTGCTTTTATACATGGTTGGTACCATTCTTCCTAAATGAGAAACTGACAGCTTAATTATGTTTGATTGATATGGTTATTTAGGGTGAGCTTCTACAGAATGAACACTATTGTATAAATATTTTTCTCAGTATTTCGTCAGTTCTTAAGGAGACAAAACAAGGGAAGTGCAATGCAAAGGAAAAAGCTGAGCTGCATCTACTATATGGTTTCTTCCATACATTTTAATGGACTTTTGTGACAGTATGAATGAATGAGTCTCCATCATGTAATGTAAAATATAGGCATTTTCCAAAACATGAGAAGATCTAAAAATACAGGAGGAGATGCACAAAAATTTCCCCATCTGCCTGGTTGCTGATGGAAATCTTTATCTTCAATAATCTGAAATGGGACCTAGAGCACATATAACAAAAGTATAACCACATTCAAAATAAGAACATTATCAAGGTATGTCTATGGAGATTCTCAGTCATGGTTGTCCCAAGGATGCTTTTTCAAGAGGCAACTAAACTTTCTGGTTAAAAAAGAGAGAGAGAGAGAGAGAGAGAGAGTCCAGTTACCTCTTCAAAGAGCATCTTTGAGTCTATTAAGATTATATTTTAATATTTTTAAAGCATACTGAAAACAATTTTTCAAACCCTCTTCCAGATCTTAATGCTAAATGTGAAAACAATTTGAGAGTAGAATTTTATTGTGCATCCATATACCATGCGTGGGAATAAAACATTTACATAGCAATGTTGTTCCAATACATACAATAAAGATACTTCTGCTTTATGGAAGTCTGTAGAACTTCACAGATGAGGTAAACCACTGATGTTTCATACAGTATTTCCCATTTATTTATTGTCTTTTATTAACAACTTGTGAGGTCTTATTTCTGTTCAGACCTTTAAGGAAATGTAGATATGCTGGGAAAAATCCAAAAGCAGGTACAAATCTTCATTAAGTCATCTCAGAATACAAATTGTTGACTCGGGACATCAGTCGTGATTCAAAAGAATTAAATTCAGATTGCTTCATATGGATAGAGAGATACAACTTATTTAATAGATAGATTTATGTAGCCACCTGATTTATCTAGCCCCATGAGACACATGTAACTTGCAATGGCTAACAAAAAACACAAGAACATAACAACTATTAAAAAGCATTACAACCTATGCACATGGAGCAAACACAACAATCTAATTCCAGCAACAAAATGAGCCCACCATATATCCAAGCCCACTGCTCAAGGGAAGAGCCATATCTTTAGTGCCTTGTAAAAGGCTAGGAAAGGCGGAGCTATCTGAATTGTGTGTGTATGTGCGTGCACACATCTGTACTTGTACACACTATATTGGAGACTAGGCTGCACATAATAACACAATATTAATGTGTGCCTGAAGATTTTGTAAAATATGGGGGAAGCTTGAACACAAATTGTAAAACAAATTCAGCAGAATCGTACTGAAATTGTTCCTGAAATCAGGAGCACGATTCATACTCCCTAATTATTTTAATATACCACGGACAAAAATCTGGAGACTTGTCACATCTGGAGGAGACAGGGAAGGTTTTAATGAAAGGGTGGAAATGTTTGAAAGGTTTTTGAGTTTGTTTGTTTTTTTGCTTTAACAGAGTTGTTTTGCTTTTTTTCCCCCCTGTCCAATTTACATGATTCAAATGGTCCACCGACAAACCAAGCAGTTTTCCAGAAAAGAAAAATATGGCATAGTTTGACCTTAACATGTAACTAAATACTATTCACTACATTATGTCACAACTATTATGCCTCCTATGTATTCTTTTGCCTTTAATCCCAGTGAGTAATAAGGGAACAGAATGCTAACCAAACAATGCATTCTAAGTAGCACATATAATTTACACCAGCTTGTTTGTTTTTATGTTTGGTTAGGATGCTTCAGAATAATTTAGGCAATAGAAATGTAATCAGTATTGACTACAGTTTAAAAGGGAAAGGCTACTTGTGTGTCTGAGCAACAATAAATAAGTATTAGTTAAACTAACTGCTTAAATTTTAAGTTGTTTTCAAATGAAGGCTTTTTCTCACAGCAATTGCATAGAAAGCAAAATTGGATTCTTGTTCACTTTTTAACTTCAACACTGTCTTAGTTCCCCACAAAGCCAATCCAAAAAGAGATTAATATGCAATTGAAATCAGAGATGTTTGTTTTGGGATTAACAGACAAAAAAATAACATGGGATTTTGTTTGAATATACAATAACAGTGAGACATTTATGTTCAGAATGATACAAAGATTTGACACAACTCACAGTGGAAGAAAGGACGGTGAAGTTGATGAGTTGGTGGAGATGGCAAAAATGTCAACTGGTTAGAAAATTCTTTGAACTTTTTGTGTGAAACAGAAAAAAAATGAAATTATGTGTCAGGGTAATTATGATTTAACAGCTGACCAGCTGCTGTAATGTAATACTGTAACACTATAAAGATGATGCAATGGTAGCAATGAGTCAGCAGGGTTATTTGACTGCTACCGCTTTAAGAGGCTGTGAGGGCGTCCTCTCTCTCCATGTGTGCTTCCGTGCTATAGCTGATGATTGATTGCCTGACTTTGCCTAGTATGTGTATGTATATATTCCTTGTAGATCAGGGCTGGGTTCTAACTTACCTCACTGCCAGTTGCTGCCACCCACACCGTGTAGCCACGTGTGGGCATGCGCAGTGCCATAAAATTAAAAAATTCAAACAAAAAGCCAAAAACAAGATGGCAATGCATGCACAGTGCTGGAAACTCAGCTTCTGTGCATGCACAGAAGAAAAAAAAACTGGGAATTTTTTTTTAAAAATCGGATTTAAAAAAAATATATATTAAAAAAAAAGATGGTGGTGCCCACGGACTGGCACCGATCGAACCGATTCTGTGACATTAGCCAGTGGGTTGCTAATGGTTCGGGCAAACCAGTCCAAACCGGGAGGGACCCACCCCTGTATAAACCACTATTTGAAAGACAAACCTCTGTTTACTGTATTTTGCTCCTGGGTTGTCTCAAAATAGTCACACTGTGTGCACTCTGACATTATGACATATGGATTTGATGATTAGAAAAAAAGATAGATAACACAATAAATGAAAGTTATTTATTTACCCAGCCATGAAGAGAAGGACTGATTGGTTAAAAATGCATTTACATTGTGCACTAGCTGGCTAATGTATAAAAACATATTTCTTATGGTTTTTCAGAATGATTCAGTCAAAGAAATGGTTTTTGTTTATCACTGCTTAAAGAATAAAAGGCAGAACCATATGATGGGAGATGAGAATATGAACGAGGAAGAAATAGCAGAGGTTGGTTTGATTTCAGTTTAGCGGATCTTATCATGCTACAGTCCGTATTTTATTATTTTAAAATCATATATATCTCTTCTCAAATGCCATTGTTGTCTATATTTTCTTCTCTGCAGTTGTCAGGAGTATAGTTAGTCCTCGATTTATAACCACAATTGAGACCAGAATTTTTTGTTGCTAAACAAGATGCTTATTAAGTGAATCATGCCCAATTTTATGAGTTTTTCTTCCATGGTTGTTAAACAAATCACTACATTTGTTAAGTGAATGTAGTTGCCAAATGAAACCCATTTCTCCCATTGACTCTGCTTGTCAGTAGATGGCTAGTGATTGTGTGACCTCGGGACAATGCAACTGTCATAAATACATGCCCATTGCCAAGCACCTAAATTTTGATCATGGGACTGTGAGGATGCTATGATGGTTGTAAGTGTGAGTTTCAACTATAAGTCACTTTTTTTCTGTGCCATTGTATCTTTAAAACTATCGATAAATGAATAGTTCTAAGTCGAGGACTAACTCTACATATGTCTTTTTACATATAAAATATAGTTCATTTTCCTTCATTTTTGAAATTGCTTGGATTCCTCTTCATAATTTTTGTAGATAAATGTAATCCATAGATACATGTGAATACATATTCTCAGGAAGAAAACTTGTGTTTATATATTTTAATTTATATGGCTACCCCTCTTGCCAGAGTGATTTTGGGAGGCAAAGAACATTAATAATTGGAAAAATAAAAATAACTATAAAGCACGATATATAATCAGAACCCCCCCCCCCCCCAGATGGCCGCCAAGGGATAGAAACCACAAAGCAATGACAAATCACCCTGGCCTCATTAAGGTCCTGCCTCCTGTGCCTGGTTAAACAACCAACCTTTCAATGCTTTTGGAAGGTTTCAAACTTGGGACCAATCCAGGGCTGGGTTCTAACTTACCTCCCTGCCGGTTTGCTTCCTCCCGTGCGGCTGCCCCTGCTATTATGCACAATGCAAAAAAATCAGAATTTTTTTTTTAAGAGCCAAAAACAAGACGGCGACGCATGCACAGTGCTGGAAACCTGGCTTCGTGTGCACAGAAGAAACCCCCCCCCCCAAATTTTAAAAAAAATCTCCCCCCCAATAAAATAAATAAATAGCGGCCTCCACAGACTGGCACCGACCAATCATGTCCCGTGACGTCATTGTGATGTCACCAGCAGGTTGCTATTGTTCTGGCGAACCGGTCCGAACCAGGAGGAACCCATTTCTGGACCAATCTAATCTCAGGAAGTTCCAGAGGGTGAGTGCCACAACCAGAAAAAGCACACAAGATGCCGTCCCATTGACAGGATATGAAACATGACTTGCCTACCTTTTATTTAGAGCATGAGAATGGAAATAATAACTTATTATTATTAGACCAGAGTACGGGGTTATTATTAGGCCAGAGTATGTATTGTTCTGTAAATTAATTTATATGTAACTAATGTTTAATTTTACTTGATTTTTTAACAAGCATTTTTCTTCTTTTAGAAGGCACATGGATTACGATTTCCTCTCTCTCACATGGATGCACTGAAACAAATATGGAATTGTGATACTGTTTGCGTTAAGGACCTTCATCTTGGTTCAGAAGCAGAAAAAGAGAACCTAGTGATATCACTGTGGACTGAATGCCTTGTTGAAGTAATCTAAAAATAGATTCTCATCACGGTTAAGAAACCTTATATATTTTGGATTTGTGTAGAGGAGTCGACTATGAATGTAAATCACCTTAATGAATAAGGACTTGATAATCAGGCAAAGCATATTACACAGAAATTATTCATAAAGGGTTCTCATACAAAGTCTTAGGCATTTAGTACGATTATGATACATCTGATTCTTTTCGAGATGCCTGAAAGTTATGAATTTAGGCATATGAATCAAATATGAGGACTCTATCTGATTTCTTAATGTGCAAAATAAAAACACACTGGAGTTGCTAAATATAGTTGGGGTCAGTGATGAGTTTATACATAAAGTTGTTTGTGTTACTTAAATTTGCTTCCTTAAAGTGTCATCTGATATTGTGATTAGTGGTGTATTCTTTGAATGAAGCCAAGACATTTCTAATAAACATCTTGCAGCATAATAAATGTATTCAGATTTGTGTAGCATCCTGTTTTGTGTCCATGAATATCAGAAGCAGCATGTTGTTGTCCATGTAAACTCATGAGCAGGAGAGTGAAAATTATGGCTCTTGGTTTCTTTTCCTTCGTAACCCAGGTACCAACGTGGAAATAGGTGGAGTGTGTGATTGCTTTTTCATTGGGTGGAAGCATTTTCACAATATTGTCTCTGCAATTTTGAATCTGTACATATATTTTAGTCTTAAGTTCCAAGCTACCAATATCTTCTCCCTTTTTCTTTCTTCTTCAATATGCGTGACAAAGTTGGTTTGAAAAATATAGTACAACTTATGGCATTGATAATTATTTATAGATACCATATATGAAGTCATTTGGAGGCAAAGTTCGTCAACTGGCATAATGATCTTTAAAAAAATAAATAGGAAGTGCTCTTTTATAAAAAACCTTCCTTTGTGCTATTTTTAAATGATTATTTCACTTCAGCAGAGTACAAAATGAGAACATTCTCTTTAAAGTATAGTAGCAGCAAATAAAACTTCATACAACCATAGGATGGTTTAATCCCTTATATAGAGCATGAAACTCTAATAGTTCCCAAATGCCTTTTAAAAGCATGATGGTTCTTATTCCTTGTTGCTTATTCCTTATTCCGTTCCCCAGAATCAACAGAAAGAAATGCCATGTTGAAACCAGAATCCAGTTAGTCAAACTCAAGGCCTGCGGGCCGAATCCAGCCCGCGGGGTGCTTAGATCTGGCCCAGGGAGCCGGCCTGGAAAAAGCAAAGGACTCTACTAGTGAAAATAGGGTGTGGGGGGGAGGCTGTACGCGGGGCCCCCATGCCCAGTTTTAAGCCTAGACAGCCTCCTGCAACACTGCCAGCCAAATGGGGGTGCAGGGGCCTCTAAAGGCTTCCCCTGGCCCATTGCTGGCTGAAATGGAGCCTCACTGGGCCAGATGCGGCCCTCTAAGGCTCAGTGCAGCCCTCCCTGGCCTGTTACAGGCTGAAATGGAGTCTCCATGGGCCAGATGTGGCCCTCCGCAGGCCTCCCTGGCCTGTTACAGCCGAAATGGAGCCTCAATGGGCCAGAGCTGGTCCTCTCAGGCTCCATTTGGCCCTCTCCACAGACCGCCTGCTTTGTTAGTGTTCTAGATTCCACTTATACCTCTTCATCCCATTTCCCAGGGCTTTACTGTACTTACGTTTTGAAGAGCTCCAGAAGAGGCTGACCCATGTGGCAGAGAAGCCAAAGTCTTTTATTTAGAAGCCCGTGAAGCTGTAAAGATGTGAGATGTCAGGAAAAGAGCTTTCCCTATCTGAATAAAAGACCGGCTTCTCTGCCATGAGGGCTTGCAGGCTTAGTTTGGGCCCAGTCTGGCTGGCGACATGACCCCAAGCCAAAGTCTTCTCAAAAACTGGTGATTTTTTCCCCCTTAGATTTCATGTCCTTACAGCTTTGCCATCATCTCAATAAAAACACTTTGGCTTCTCTGCCAGTGGGTCAGCCTCTTCTGGAGATCTTCAGAAAGTCATGGGAAATGGGCTGTGGAGGAGTAAGTGGAATACTGGATGCTAGCAAAGCAGGCCCAGTTTATGGAGACCCGGCGGGGCAGGATTGGGGGGAAGCAATTGTGGGGACCCCAGGGTAGCATGAGGTATCTCAGTGGATTGGAGGAGGCCTCAGGTTACAAACGTAATTGGCAGACCTCTTACATTCGTAACTCGACAATTACCTGTATGAGTGAGGTCCTACCTTGGCACTTGGCCACCACAAGTGCCTCCCTGACACGAGTCCTGTGTCATGCCCATGCCCACTCGACCTCTGAGGTCAAACACAACGCTGATGCGGCCCTCAATAAAATTGAGTTTGACACCCCTGAACTAGACTAAGAGTGGACTGTATCCTAAAGATGCACTATGGAAGGCTTCTTTCAAAGCTAATTTTATGATAAATCTCTTGAATAAATACCACTTCATTGTAAGGCTTTAAACCTCAGCATACCCAGAAAAAAAAGCTAATTACACACAATTTACTTCCATAATCTACATTCTCTTGCAGATATTTTCTCAGAAATAATTGACAATGTTATTTATCTAGTCTTTCTTAGAATTATGTTTAGGATTACAGTCTTATGTAGTAATATGAGTTTCAAGAAAGTAGATTGGAGCTGTAGCTACAACATTGATGAATCAGATGATCTTATCAGAAATGGAGTAAGGATAACATGAGCTGGAAAGAACAATTTATTTAAAAGATGTGTTATCAAATATATCTATTGCTTGTTTTTAGTATACATATAAATCCATCTATTAAATAAGTGCTTTAGATTAAAATATCAATACCTTGGTTACATAAAATAAATGCAAGTAGTAAATGATTTATTTTACAATATAAAATGCTACAGGCTTGTAGCTCACGTAGCTGAACAGCATTGTACCTCATACTTTCCCTGGCTCCATACACACCAAGGTTTATTTTAGGATCTGGAAGCTGCTTTTATTGTTAGGATCTGTGGTTAGGAGGTAGAGATCCATGGATATTCTGCTAACAAAAATCAACATAGGTTGCAACCACTGCCTATGACTGGGTTTGAATAGCTGTGAATATTTGGATATTCCAGTATTTTATTTTGAACTGGGCCTAAAAACTACAAGAAACATTTTTGGCTATGATACTAGAAACTAAATTAAATCACACTCAAATTGTGTGAAACAATACTATTGAAGATTAAATGATGGGTAGTAGAAAATTTGAGGATGAAAAAGTGAAACCCTAATCTGAATTCCATTTTGACTAGGTTTCTTTTACTAGATACTCTGGATATTTTGAAGCTCATATAAAGGAAGATTTAAAAAGAAATCCTGCATAGATATAAATTGTATAATAATTGGTTGTATATGTTTCCTTAGTTTGTAGGTAAACAATATGGTAAATTTCCTGCTGTGACAGTACTTCATGATGTTAATGACAAGATTTACCAATTCAAATGACTAAATTTAAGCAATAGCAGTTGTCAAAGGAGAAACTATTAGGGTCAAAGACACATCAGATAAGATATCTATTTCCCAACTTGTTTCTTTGAAAGCAACTGTAAGGCCTTCATCAATTTTCCAGAAGAAGCAGTCCTAGGAGGAATAGGTGTTTTATAATCTCTTGCCCTATGACACTCTGGAATTTTGAATCCACACCAAGAAAATAAGGGCTTTGCCTGCATAAGTTTGGCATAATTTGGGGAAATACTAGGCAAAGGGTTAATCACGTATCATCCCTTAGCCAATTTTGGCTATTTGTAAAAATACCGTATTTTTCGGAGTATAAGACGCACTCCCCCACCCCCAAAAGAGGCTGAAAATTTGGATGCGTCATATACACCGAATGTAGCCCACCTGCCAAAAAATGGGGCACGCGGAGGGAGCAATTGGCTATGGCATTCCTTGCAGCCTGAAACAGCTGATCGATGGGAGGCTGATCCAACTGACAATTAGCTGCTTGTGCTAAATCAGGCTGTGCTGAAGCTGAAACGGGCTGTTTGCTATTTGCTGCAAGGAGGCAAATTGCTGGGAGGCAGAGACAGATTTCCCCCCCCCTTGTTTTCCTCCCCCCAAAAAGGTAGGGGTGT
>JANHGD010007800.1:224123-234469 GCA_027560375.1 Imantodes cenchoa | reverse complement strand
CTCTCTCAGCGCCCCCGACACCACCCTTGCCTCTTACCACCCCGAGTGTTCCCACTGCCCCCCAGTGGGTGGTACCACCCCCTTTGGGAACCACTGCTCTAGAGCATGGACCGGATTAGGGAAAATTTGGCAATATGGGTTCTTGGGCCCTGTAGAACCATGTGTTAATTTGGGGCACAAAAGATGGGTCCAGCCCGAGGATGACCCGGTCCAGATGGAAGACACATAAGTCTTGCCTGACCGAGAGGGCAGACAATTCTGAGATCCTGCTGGCCGAGGTGATGGCCACCAGGAAGACCACTTTATAAGTTAGGTGCTGGAGGCTAGCCGATCGTAAGGGCTCATAAGGAGGCTGAGTGAGTGAGTTCAGAACCTGGGAGAGGTCCCAGGTCAGGAACTGATGGACCACTGGAGGGCGCAAATTGGTGGCACCCTTGAGGAATCGCCGGAGGGATGGAATCTGTGCCAGGGATTCGACCTCCCCACAGGACAGGACAGATGACAAAGCTGCTATTTGTCTCCAGATGGTGTTTGGGGACAGGCCCTTGTCCAAGCCCTCCTACAGGAAGTCCAGGATTTTAGGAACAGCTATCTTTGGCACACCAGGTGCAAAATTCTTTCCACGTTGTGGAGTAAATGTGTTCCACGAAAGGCCTCCTGGAAGCCTGCATGGTATCAATGACTATGCAAGAGAATTGTTGGCACCTTAGAGAGCCCCGCTCAAGCACCAGGCGGTCAGTCAGTACCACCCTGAATCTGGGTGAACCAAGTGTCCCTGGCTGAGCGGGGACTCGAGCAGTGGGATAGTCCAATGTGAGGCCACTGACAGCGCCTTCAAGTTGGCAAACCAAGACCACCTGGGCCAATGGGGGGCCAACAAAATCATCTCCCACCCATTCATCCAGGATTTTCTGGATGGCCTTGGGAAGGATAGAGAGGGGAGGGAAGGCATACAGCAGATCCCTGGACCGGGGGACTTTGATTGCCTCCGCTCCCCAGGACTGGAACCTTGAGAAGAACCTCGGCAGCTGAGCATTCTCTAGGGTCGTGAAAAGGTCGACTGCTGGAAGACCAAAGATGTTGTTCATGTCTTTGAAGAGGGACAGATGCAATCGCCACTCCGCTGGATTGATGGACATCCGACTGAGCCAATCTGCTTGGATGTTGGAGACCCCAGAGATGTGGTCTGCTGAGAGGGACAGAAGGTGATGCTGCGCCCAGAGGCCCAGTCTCTTGGCCTCTCGCATCAAAGTATGGGAGCAGATCCTGCCCTGTCTGTTCATGTGAGCTTTGGCCGCCACATTGTCTGTGAGGACCAGGACATGTTGACTGGAAATGTGATGCATGAACTGCTTGAGAGCCAAAAAAATTGCCCAGAGTTCCAGCCAATTGATGGTACACCTGGCTTCCTCCAGCGTCTGCCTGCTGTGAGAGTGGGCACCCCACCTGAACAGGCTGGCATCCGTGGTTATGACCAATTGGTTAGGTTCTTGGAAGACACAACCCTGTGAAATCGCCGGAGAATGCCACCAGGTGAGGGATCTGCAAACATTTGGAGGGACCAGATCTTGGAAGCTGAGGTGCTGCAGCCTGTTTTCTGGAAGGAGATCCCTAGAATGTAGGCGCGCCCAAGGCATAATGGAAATTGCCGATATCATTTTTCCCTAAGAGGGTGGATAGAAGGGAAATGGGGAACCTGTGCTGGCCCTGTAATAGGCCAGAGAGCTCCCTAAGGCTTTCCTGCCTCTCCTGGGACAAGGAGAACCAACATTCTAGACAATCTATAATGGCTCCCAGATGGAGCAGGTGGTTGAAGGATCTAGGTGGCTTTTATCCAAGTTAATAGAAAATCCATGGTATTGCAGTGTCTCTATAGTTATTTGGAGATGGCTCAAAGCTAATTGTTTCGATGGAGGCTGAATCAGAATATCGTCAAGATAACACTGGACATGCATGGGCAAGGCCCTGAAGTGGGCTGCTACCACCGGCAGCACCTTCGTGAAGGACAACCTCCACCGCCCCAAAAAGGCCATTTAAAATTGCTCCCCCGGGCAGATCTGTCCTGAAATTGGTGCTGCCTATAGCTGTACTGACCTTGACCTCTGGGAAAGGATGAGGACTGATCGGAGGCCCAAAAAGACTGCTGGGAATAGGGGTCTGATCTGTAGTTGCCCTTGTGGGAGAAAGTTGAAAGAATCTTCTTCCAGTCCCTGGACTTGACCAAGATCGGGTCTGGGGCATCCCCAAATAGCTGCTGACCCTTGAAGGGGGTGGATGCCAGGCACCATTTGTGGCGTGTGTCTACCTGTCACTGCCTCAACCACTGCATCCATCTGGACACCATGGAAGCTGCTATAGCCTTTGATGTGAACTTTGATGCTTGCATGGTGGCATCAGCCAAAAATTGGGTTGCAGCAATCACGTTGGTAATATCTTGCTGTGCCTACAGGTCCGATGCCAGGAGCCACTCCTGAAGTTGACATAGCCAAATAAGGGAAGAGCAGTTAAAGAAGGATGCCCTGGCGGATGCCCTAACCGCCCAGGCGGCTGCTTGGTGGACCTTCGGGAGTGCCTGTTCCAGGCGTCTATCTTCTGGGTGAAGAAGCTCCTCCGAATCTCCAGGTTACATGGTGGGCAAATATAAGGCCACCACTGGAGCATCCATGGAGGGAACCGGCAAGATTTGTGAGAGGCCAGTGCCACATTGTAATATTGACAATCAGTGGCACTGGTGGACAGCCCAGAGGCCAGAGCAGTCCACTGACACTGGACCATGTTGATAAAGAGTTGAGGAGCTGGAACAAACTCCATCTCAGGTGTCTGTTCGGCAAACAGTGGATCCATCTGGCCTGAGAGTGAAGCCTGAGGGGTGTCAAGGCCTGCTACTAGTTCGGCCTTATGGAGCAGAGAGCTGAAGAGGGCTTGATTAAAAAGCGTGGAAGATGCTGGTGGTCCTGGAGTAAAATCCTCGTCCTCTGACAGCTCTACTTCCAGCTGACCCTCATCTTCCAACAGAGCGGACTGCTCATCCCCTGAGAAACCCTCCGAGTAGAAAAGAGGAGTCTCTCCACGGGCTATGGATCTGGCTATACTCCCTGGCTGGATCATGGAGCAAAGCTGGTCGACCCTCTGAGAAGAATGCCTGTTAAACTGGCCCAGTCCTGCTGTGATGCCCTGCTCAATGGCCTCAGAGACCAGAGCCTGGACGTTTGAGGGCCCATATCAATCATGGGCTCTTCAATCGCCCTGTCCTGATTTGGAGAAGCGGGCATGGGAGCCGAGTCAGAATGGGACTCAGAAGCGGGCGTGGGAGCCAAGTCAGAACAGGAGGAAGGTTAAGGGCCCCTGAGGTCACTCCCACAGGTTGCAAACGATTATTGTCGGATAGAGCAATCTGAATGTTGTCAAAAGAGAGGTGGGCTCTGGAAGGCCCAGGAGACCCTTGGAATAGGCAGAGGGGTCAAAGGGGAGCTGCTGATGCCAGGGATTGGGCACAAAGTTTCTGGAGGGCTTTGTCATGCCTGCGCTCATCCCGCTCTGCGGCCTTGGATCTAGTCGGTTTGCTGGACTGCTCATACTCCTTGGCATCAGCTGCCTTGGAAGTGGAAGGCTGAGAGTTGGCCAAAGAATGAGACACTGATTTGGAGTGTCATTTGCCTGACCTGGAAGCTGATGCCTCTGACACGTTTGATAATTAGCTCAGGGCCCGCAATCCACCAGCAAAGAGAATAAAATGACACCCTGGGCTGAGATGGTGCTCTAGTGTCCGACAGGCCAGGTCCCGAGCCTTCGATGAAAATGACTGCTGAATTTAAAATGGCTGCCCAGGAAATTGGGGCAATGGCCGTCAGCTCAAAATGGGTGCTGGCAAGCATGCTGCAGTGATGCTGATAAAATGGTCACTGGCAAATGCTGGGAGCTGGATAGGTGGCAATGCACCAAAACATGGCTCCTAAAACACCCCAGAGGCCATCCACAGTTGAGAAGGAGGTTGCTGTAGATGGCCGCTTTGAACATTCACTTCTCCGAGTGAACAGCTGACAGTTGGCTCAGCAGGTGGTCCAGTGAATGCCCGCGTTGCATGAGTGCAAGACTCCAGCAACAGGCTCTTAATGGACAGGCAACGAGGCAGTGAGAAAAGAAGGAGGCAATGGGGAAAAGCCCCTAAGTTTGGCCAGGTCGCTTGATACATGTGACCGCGCTGGGCTGTTAGTTTGAAAGTCCTGATCACAGCCTCTTCTCAGTGCCAGAGCCCTCCCGACATGTGAGGTAGAATATGAGGGGGGGAGCGCCCAAGGAACAAGCTTGACAGGTGCTGTAGCAGGCTGGAAATCAGAACTCTTTGGCTCTGAGGCAGAGCAAAGGCTATGCCTCATGTAGCTCAATGCCCCTGACAGCACGGGTAACCGCTGCAGCGGTTTGAGCCTAAGCTTGTTACTGTGATCCTCCCGGCCCTCCAGATGACAGGTGAGGAACTGGGAAAATACTCATGAACTAGAGAAGAGAGGTTGGAATGCTGACACAGGAATGGAGATGATCAAGCCACGTCTGTCCAGTCTGAGGACTGAGTCGTAACTGAGGATTCCAGGCAAGGCAGAGCCCTCAAATTCAAGTTAACAGACTCAGTCTTCAGCTAATTGGACAAGGTCAACCCATCCTGGATGATAGTTCCACCCACTATGGAGAAAAGTATTTTTCAATTCAAATTCTTAAAAAGAGTGCTCTCTTTCATTTCATCTGCCTAGTATATTGTAGACTGTACAATATACAGAGTGTATATTGGATACAGTACATTGAAAAAGTACTGTATTATGTACCAAATTTTCATAGTAAATTAAGCAGAATCAATAGATTCAGAATTTTGTTTATATGGAAAATCTATTTCCATAATATATTTAGCCTAAAGATGTGTGTACAGAAGAACTGAAATATCTATGTTAGGTTCCTACTGTGTATAAATTTAGTGAAAAGAATTACCTTTTGACAGGTTATCAATTTCAGTAGCTTTGTAGATTCAGATGGAGGATCAGCTGGCAATATCCTGCTTCCAAGCGTACTTCCTTTTTCAACTAAATAGTTTAAGCCAGGCAGATTTTTAGAATATGTATCCTTTAAAAAAGGCTTCATGCCAGGGTCAGATTTTTGAATAAAATGTACTGGAAATGTTGAACTCAAAGATGAGGTCTCTTCTGAATGAAGTACTTCCTTACAAATCAATGGTTTAGAAAAGTCTTTTGGGAATTCAGCATTTTTATTGTCTTGCCAAATATTGGAAATAGAGGTTTCTTCCTCTTCATTTTCTCCTTCATAAAGTTTGTCTTCTTGTTCATTTTTATTATACTGATTACTAAACTTCAACTTTTCAGATACTGATTGCAAAAGTGATAAGACAGATAAAGGTTGATTTTCTCTTGGTGATCCACTATAGTGATTTCTTGGCGAAGTATCAGTGGAAGGCAAGTCCTCTTGGGAATCCTCATCTTCATATATAGGAGACAAAGAAAAGGGGTAAATCCTGTATCGCTTTGCTTCCACAGTCATGAAAGATTCTGAACAAGTATCACCCAGCATCTCATTCAACTGCTCGCTTTCATCATAAGAAGGAAAGAGGTCCTCTTTGAATCCGGATGTTTCATACATCTTATGCTTGTTATCCAAGGATAAATCAGGATGGGATAAGGTACTCATTATTTCTTCTCCTGAAAAAGAATAGCTTTCATCTTGAAGACTGTCTTTATACAAAATATTAAAGGAAGAATTGTGTTCCCAGTGTTCTGGTGTGGGAAAGGCAAAACAATTTGATGATTTATTTTCATTTTCACTGTCAACATCCAGATAATATTCCTTAAGAACATTATCTGCTATTAAACATGGGTCCTCGTTTACTACTTCTCCATGGACAAAACCAATGTTTGATGAGTTGTTCAACAGCGATGATTCAGATATACTAAAAAGGGCATTGAACTTACTATCTTGTGGTATTATATCTTCGTTTCCCATTTTGCTACTGCCCCACTCACTATTTATTTCATAATAACTTTCATGTGATTCCTTTCTTTCAGCAGAAATAGCTTTGCTTTTTCTTATCTCATTTTTTGGGAAATCATTCTCTATATTATGTCCAGGTGAACATAAGTAATTAAGTTCATCTTGATATTTATCAGAAAAGCTACCATATGTATTAATGTTTGAGTTAAAGGGTAGCACATTTCTTGTTAAAACTGAGCATGCTGACAATTGCTTATAGGTCATAACAGCCTCTCCTTTTACTAAATTACATTGATTCTCACATGTCCAACTACTGGTGATATCACCAACAAATGCCGTATTTGTTACACAATCATCATCTTTATTGTATTTGGCATTATTTATTTTGTCAGGACCAGAATTTAGTTTAGTTATATCATCATACCATTCTTCACAAACTGTTTGGCCTGAACACACATTCTTTGGTATAACTTCTCCAGAAACCTCTTTACACTCTGCTTTGAAGTTAAAAGGAACAGACACATTTGTTGCATCCTCAATAGTTATCTTCTGCTCTTCAACTGGGGATACTGGACTTAAGTTTAACGGTATTTCAATTATTTCAGGAAGCTTAGTTGATAACTCTGCATCAGTTATAGGTATCTCTGATATTTCAGTGGAGCACATAATATTTGTATTTTGAGAAAAATCCTTACTTAAATGTTCCTCATAAGGCACAGCTGCTGGATTTTGTTTGGCTGTTTTAATAACATTGTTAGTTATTTCTGAGTTGTGTAAATCAGTTTTATCAGTGATATTCAATGGTTCCTTTTCATTCTGAGTATCATTGTCAAATTTAAGTCCAGAGAATTTGGTGGTATAATTCACATTGCAGGGCTTTAATGAAGAGTTCCTTGACTGTATTTCTTTAGATTCTGACAGCATTTTTTTATTTGCATGATCTTTTTGAAAGCTGGGACTTTCATTATACTTAGTGTCATTATTTTGAAAGATGCAAGCTGTTTGTTTTGATCTAATTTCTTCTACTGCTAAATGAAGAACTTCATCTACTATTTCATCAGCCTTTTTAAACAAGAGTGTTAAGTTTTGAGATTTAATTTGCAGTTGCTTTCCTGTTTCAACATTTTTCAACGGTTCCTTAAAAAACTGGTTGTTTGATTTAGGAAATAAAGCAGCAATTGCTTGTTTATCCATTCTAGTAGCAATTTTTGAAGGCGTAACCACGAGGCAATTAGAATTCTGGCCTGAGGGAGTTTTATGAATTTCTTTGCTCTGCTCGGTAGAAAGAGGCATTTCTAACTCTATCTTTGAAGAATCTATAGTATCCATGTAATAGGTAACTGAGGCCATTAATGGAGATGAATAAGTAACATCTGATATTGATTCAGAAGATAACTACCTAATTTATCTTTAGATGACAATTTTACAATATCGTCTTCAGAATTTAAAGGAAGAAAATTGATTTTGTCAAAAACAGCCTCTACTGCTTCACAGGCAGGAGAATAAAGGTCTGAAGTATCTTTAGAAGAACTTGTAGGAATAGCAGACTTGGGCGCATGTACATTGTCAGATGTAAAATCAGGAAAGGTTTCTTTCATGAGAATGGATTCAGAATCCATTGAATAAGAACTAGTCATATATTTTGTTTCATTTGAATGTGGTAAAATCTTTTTTCCAGAGTTATCTGTATCAATAGTATCAGGGATAACATGGGATTTAAAGCTATTTCCAGATTTCAGAACAAAATGTGACTTTAAGACAGCTTTAGAGTTTTCAGAAACAGAATCAGAGTAGCATATTTCACTAAAGTCTGTCTCTGCAGAATTTGCTGCAGTGGTGACTCTTGCAGACTGCAACATATTTTCCTGTTCATCAGGCAAAAAATATGAACCCTTCAAAAAATTCTGATCTTCAGAATGAGATACAGATTTAGCCATAGTATCCAAATGAATGTCATCTTCAAAGATGTTAGCATTACTGATCAATGCAGGTAAGAGAGAGCAAGAATTATCTGGTGGAGAGTTAGTTTTTTCAGGAGTCACAGATAGAGAACTGTGGGCCAAGCACTCATTTTCAGAAGAAATAGTAGACAGACAAGAGAGTTCTTTATTTTCAGGAGGCTTGACATGATTTCTTATGCTACTGAGCATTGAACTGCTTGTTTTCTCAGAAATAATTGGAGTTTTAATTGCATTAATTTTTGTAGTTTTAAGAGATGACATATCTGTGTTCTCTATATGTCTTGTGTTTTCCAGTTCAAAGAGCTTATTTTGTTTCTCAAGTGGAGATGAACAAATATTAAAGCTGTTTAACGGTTGGATCACAGTTTTATTCTCATCTCTCTTGGCAGGATGACAGTCATTTTCAGCTTCAAGATTTTGAGGGACATTAGCTGCATCTGTTTTGAAGGAGTCAACGTGTGCATATTCAGTATCTAACAAAGAAATGTTGGCGTTATTTTCCTCTGTACCATTGGACAAAACTGTGTCAAGTTCCACAACAGGTATTCCAACATTCTCCTCAATCACTTTACTAGTCCCAATATTAGCCATTATGGAGATCCTGGAATTATTTTGTAAATCTCTAAGTAATAATGGCTCAGTGGTTTCTTTCTCTAGGCCACTCTTGCTGCATAAGTGCAACCCAGACCCATTTTCTGTGGAAAGGGCTGACATTCCTGATTTGAAAACTAATGGCAATTCTTCTGAAACTGCTGGTTTATGGAGAAGCAATTGAGAATGATTTTCAGTCATCATATCTGTATTTAATTCTTCATTACTGTTTGTTCCATTATTTACTTGATCACTACAGTTATGGCTATTCATGTACAATGATGGATTAACTGATTCCAATTTGAACTGATCGTCAGTCCAAGAATATTTATCTTCTAACAATTGAGGAACATTATTAGTTGACTCTACTTTGGGGTAAGATGAAAACTCATTTTGTGTTGCCTCTTTTGTTTCTGTGTTAGAAAAAACACACAAATGTGTTTCTTTTTCAAAACAAACAGCAGTCACATTTTTTGACTGTAGCTGCGTATGTGTTTCTTCTAATGCTTTTCTCTTTTCATCTAATCTACTGTTTTCTGAATTGATTCTTGCAAAATCTGTATTTTGGTTGCTAGAACTAACCTGATTTGGCAGCAATGCTGGTGGTTCTAACAAAAGCTTCCTATTAATTTCTGATTTGTCTGAAAGTGATACATGTTTTACAGACTCAAGTTCTTCAACGCAGTTTTTGATGGTTTCAATTTCTCTCTCAGAGGTAATTTTGTTCTTTAGTTCATTGTGCTCACAATCACCCTGAACATCTTCCTTCTGATTCATTTTGGATAAAAGCATGTTTTCTTGTGAATTTTGTTTGTCATCTTTAGTTTCAGGTTTTCCATTCTGCAGTAATGATTCTGGTTCTTTTGTTGTTTCTGAGTTTAAAGTATTTATGATTTCCTCTTTTTTGCTTTCCACAAGACAATTGCTAATACTGGTTCTGGTTACTGCTTCTTGTTCCAAGTCTGCTTGTTTCTTAAGCAACTGCTTAATTCTTGCAGAACCTCGGTAGGTTGCATAAGTAATTGCATGTGCTGGGGGTTCACTTTCTGTTTTTCTGGAACAGAAACATTGTTAATAGCATATTAGCAAATGTTTCTAGCCACATACAATTATAAATATACCTACTACTCAGATAACCTATATTATACAGAGAGGGTATGGTATTAAAAGTGTAAGTTGTGCAATGCATTTAATAGTTATCTACATAATAGTTGTAGAATTACTGAAAAAGAACAATTTTCAGACGATTAAGGTCAAAGCCCTGATCTAAGGAAGATTCCTCTTGCAATATATATTTTTGTGTATTACAAATCTTTGCCTTACACCCCACAGGAGAAGCAGCAAAATACCATTTTAAAACTTGGGATAACTAAGGATGATTTTTGGTTGTCTTGAGTGAATGCCGGATATGAGGCAAAAGCAATGTCTTGGGAGATGTCATGGGCAAATGGCTGAAAAATAAGGCATGTTTGTGCAATAGATATGTGCAGATAAGGAAGAATCTTTGGAAAGGTTTCTCTCCATGGGAATAAATATGTTAGCATTGAAACTATATCATTATGCTAACATGAATTGCAATAGCCAATGCTATTAGTAGAATGATGGTAGTTACAGCAAAACATCTGGAAAGTATTACAGTTAGTCCTCAACTTATAACCACAATTGTTGTTAAGTAAGTTGTGCTCTTTTTTTTACAACTTTTTGCCATGGTTGTTAGCAAATCATTGCTTGCTGTTAAGTAAATAATGCAGTTGTTAAGCAAATCTGGCTTCTCCCATTAACTTTGCTTGCCAGAAGTCAACTGGG
>JANHGD010007800.1:197606-211096 GCA_027560375.1 Imantodes cenchoa | reverse complement strand
TTGGACACACAAGGAATTTGTCTTTGGTGCATATGCTCTCAGTGTACATAAAAGAAAATATACATTTGTCAAGAATCGTGAGGTACAGCACTTAATGATTGTCACAGGGTTCAAATAAGCAATCAGGAAACAATATTGATATAAATCGTAAGGATACAAGCAACAAGTTACAGTCATACATTCATAAGTGGGAGGAGATGTATATGTTGTAGGGTACATACTTCTGAGCCTTAAGACGACTAAATATTGATGAAATCATGTCCCAGAATTTAATGCAGTCAGAATTGATTAAATAAAGGCTTATTCCTAGGTAGGCTTAAACCGATTGCCCTATTTTAGTGTAGGTGCTACAGGCGCTCAATGTATTTTTTTTTATATTCCTCATAAAAAGTATAACAATGGGGCTGCAGTTTTTTTAACCAGTATTAAAAACTGGTATAACTAGGACATACCAAAGGCCTGTCTTTCTACATAATCTTAAATGTATTTATTATTCTTCATCCATTTTCTCCAAGACACTTCCTTTTCCAGAACAAAAAAACGCTCTAAGGCATGTACACAGAAGGAAGCCCTCTGAATAAATGAGTTTGGACTGGAGCCTAAAATAATTGCGTGCCATTGCATAAATCAGTTTTCTTTTTTAAAAGAATATTTCAATGTGTTATCTTCAAAATAAAAGCCCAAAATGTAAACAATTTGAAACTATTTTACATTTGAACTGCTTTGAATGTTGTGTGGACAGAAAAATATACAAAGAAGAATTAAAGTAACAATGTATTACAACAGTTCTGTAAATGCCAGTGAGAATGTTAAGTGAGCAAGTACAAGAACATGTTTTTCATCCTGCAGAGTGAACCACACTATGTGGGTACAATAAGATCTACTCCCACTTTCTGGTTACCAGTTTTGAGTCATATTCCTCCATCATAAAGAGAATACTGTGAGTGTACAAGAAAATAGTAACACTCACATGCCTATCAATGCAGATATTACTGATGTTGTAAACAACATGCTTTGTTCCAGACATCAACCTATTAGGACAGCCAGAAACTTTCTGAATAACAACTTCAATCTGCTTCAGGCCTGGATGCAAGAATGATCCTCTATTGCTCCTCCAGAGTGTCACAGCATTCCCTGATTTACAGCTGAACCAAAAGGATTCAATCTTTCCCGTAAGGCCTGGTCAATCCTCAATAGGATTAGGACTCAACATGGCAGGTACCTTAGCCTACTCTGTAAATGGAAAAGCTCTCCTCTTTGGAATGTAGCAGCCAATGTGACATTTTGTGGAACAATGCCCGCTGAGCTTATATAATGGAAATTCCAGAGATTTTATGTATGCTATACCATCATGCATTGACTATATAATTTCTACCTTTGAATTTGTAAATAGAGTAAATATTTTCATATTTGTTCATTGAGCACATAATGTGATGTGCTTTTTAACATATTTGCTACACACTAAATAAATAAATCCTGCAGAGTTGGATTCAACCTTGAGGAAGCCCGGGCATCTGGATTCATGACAAATATAAGGTAAAGGACTCCGTGTGGATTTTACTCCATAGTCAATGCAGGTGCTGCTCATCTCCATTTTGAGGCCATTGAGCCTGCACTGTCTGAAAACATTTTCATGGTCATGTGGCCAGTATGACATCATGGAGCGCTGCTGCCTTCCCACCAAAGTGGTACTTATTTATCTACTTGCATTTGCATGCTTTCGAACTGCTAGATTGGCCAGAGCTGAGGTGAGGACAGGAGCTTACCCATTGCATGGTGCTCAAGTCTCGAACCTGGGCTTTTAGCTTTCCAGCTGACAAGCCCAGCATCTTAACTGCTGAGTTACTGCGCTGCCCTTGGCAAAGGACCAAATCTCTATGTCACTCCAGAGTATGGGATGAAATTTAAAAACCCACTTCCTGAGTAGAATATCCTAATTACCTTGGAACAGAGGTGTCAAACTGGCGGCCCACGGGTTGGATGTGTCACATGCAGGCCACGGTCACCCTAGCTCCGCAAAGGGAAAAAAGCATGACATGTCACATGACAGCAACATCACGCATCGAGTTTGACACCCATGCCTTAGAAGGTCTTTGGCAAATACTATGGTCCAAACATAAACACTTAAAACCAGTTATTTGATCAATGGTGGCAATCCCAGCACAATACCCTTGCTAGGATTAATTCTATATATTAATTTAATATTACATTGCAATTCTGAGATTAAAATGGTAAGTAGTAAGTAGTAAAGTAGTTATACAACACCTGGGACTTTATATTTTTATTCTGCCATTTTTTGTCAACTCAGGGAAATATAAATACCAAATTTTCCCGTCTCATATTTTCCCCGTAGCAACAACCCTGGGAGATGGGTTGGGCTGAATTACTGGTCCAAAATCACCCAACTGGCTTTCATGCCTAAGGGAAGCCTGGAACTCACAGTTTAGGCTACCACCTTAAGCACTACATCAAATAGGCCCATCCCATTGATTAGGTGGGTAGGTAGATATATAGAGGTATTGCCTCTCTTCACCTTCTGAGGCCTTGGCAGCTGTCCAAGGGAGCTTATGCTTGAATAATTATAGCTTTTCTTTCTGGCATGCAGTAAAGTAACTTATGGTACTTCTGCTTCTGGTAAGAAGGTTTGGATAATTTAGATGATAGTTCCCTCTCTATTAGTATACAGTAACATCAAATATTTACCCAAAGCATCGTGACAAAGACACGGGATTGGGCGGCCTATAAATTGTAATAATAAATAATAAATAAATAGCAATACACACTTTGGGATTAGCCTTACATTATTATATTTCGTATAAGAATTATTTGTTATGTGGTAGTGGCAAAAGCCTCTAGCCTCTGACCCTAATTGCCAGCTAAGAACCATGTAAATGCATACAAATTAAACAGATAACAATGAGGCCCTAGTTACCATATAGAAACTATAATGCTGGCAAAGCCCGTTTGTGAAACCGTGTAAGGCTAAAGATATATTTTATATTCTAAATATTCCTACATGTTATATAGCTTTGAAAAGCAACCAAGACTGAACTTACAACAAAAAACTCCAGCTATTTCAAATGTTTTGTTCAAAATATATTGCTAAGAGCTAAAAACTATCTCATTAAATTATATTCATTATTCAACTTGCTTTGCTGCCAATTACTAAAGTTTTATTTCTGAACAAATTGCATGTTGATTTTCTCTTTGACTAATTTTGAAAAATAATTCACTTCATTCCCCTTTTAATTTATAGACAATACAATCCTATCTTTGCTGCTTATTAACAATAACAATAACAAAAGAGTTGGAAGGGACCTTGGAGGTCTTCTAGTCCAACTTCCTGCTTGGGCAGGAGACCCTACACTACTTCAGACAAATGGTTATCCAATATCTTCTTAAAAACTTCCAGTGTTGGAGCATTCACAACTTCTGGAGGCAAGCTGTTTCACTGATTAATTGTTCTGACTGTCAGGAAATTTCTCCTTAGTTCTCCTTAGTTCTTACTTCTAAGTTATTAGTAAATTCCACTTATTTTAGACTTCTTAAAATTAGAAAATTAGTCTTAATAAACTTATTTGGAAGTAAGTCCCATGGAACTGAGCTGCCCTGAACTTACTCTAAAATACCCAACTTGATTTCTATATGTATTTACCTATCTGTTGCTCTATATGTTTAGGTTGCAAAAATTTACATGAGCATGCAATGAGCATTCTTATTAGTTTTTTATGCCCCTTTTAATGGTCGAGTTGCAGAAATTTAATAATTAGCATCAGGTTATTTTCTAATCTAGTTTTTATATATTGCATATATTGTATATTTTGTGGACATATGTCCAACCTAAAGCTGTGTATTGCATTGGTCATTTTCTTAGCAGTTCCTTATGTTCTTAATTGTTCAATAGTCTTATTACCATACTAACAACAGAGAGGTATACAAATGCGTGTCAATAGTTGGATATATCAAACAGAAATTGTTTTGGTCAAAAGTTCTATACTACGAAATAAAAATATGATATTTTTAATTGGATTAATGTCATTTTCCATAAAGACAGTTGAAAAGTTCAATGATGTTTTTCAATATAAAACTTATCCTTAAAGCCATTCAATTGATTCATGCAGTTTCCATCTGTGTGATAGTCCAGAAATGGCAAAACATTGGTTGTTCTTCCAGGCCTTATGATTGAGATAGTCATAGTGTCCTCTTTAGTTTAGCTTAGTTTTGCTCTTCTGGTTAACCATGTTGTCATTTTTAAGCTGCCAGAGTCACCAAGGATTTATATAGCCCCAAAATTGGAAAATATAAAACAAATAAGTTAATAAATCCCAACCATTCCCTTCTCTTGATGCAGCCCAAAGATGTGGAAGTTCTGTCCTGCTAGCTTGCTTCACTCTCCAATGAAAGCCTGTTCAACTTTTTAACTAAGAAAAATATTAATGCAGGTAACTGATAATATCTTGAAGCAATTCTTACAGAGTGCTTTGCATTGTCTCCAAGTGAAGCGTGGTCTCTGAAAAATGCTCTCTACAATATTTCAAACTACTTTGCTTCATGAATAAAATTTGTCATCTTAAAAGATACAGAATTCATTATGTCAGTTATGTACTTTATTTATCAAAATATTGTTTAAGCTATTACAGAAATCAATATAATTTAGCACATAAATAGCACATCATAAACATCCAAATAGCTTGTAAAATCACAATTCACATCTAACTAACACATTGTATGGCATAGCTGATTTCTGTGCAAGTTAAAAATTATACCAAATGTCTATTGTAGTGGGTTGTTTGACATGATAAACATGGCCTACTAAGACATGCAAGATGCCTATGAGTGTTAGGGGAGTACAAGTATGCAAAATAGAAGAGTTTGTTTTAGAAATGTTCAATCTCCCTACCCTAAAGGAGATGATTCAAATGGTTTGTGCCTTTTCAGAAGTGTATCATCCAGAATACCGTACTCTGAGATGTTACAGTTCTGGACATGTAAAAACCTTCTTGCAATGTGTGGATTATCTTATTCCAGAAGAAAAAAAATTCCAGAGAAAACTGAATATTTTACAAATAATAATAATAATAATAATTTTAAAAAAATCACTTGTTTTGCATAGAGCAAAACAGCCTAGCTTGGTGCTTGTACATCTGTCATCTTCTATTATTTGTCTGGAAAAATAACTTCAGTTCCATTTTTTTCTTAAACCTTATTTATTTTCTTTCTCAATAATTTGTTATATAAAACAGGTTTATAAAGTCAAATTTCAAACTATGGTTTGAAGTTATTTTGTACATAAGAGTTAGGGTAAACCATGATCTATAGGCTAGACAATACTACATGATGATAAAAAATAATGGTTGGGGAAGAAAAGTGATAAAAGTAGTCTTCCCAGCTGCAGGAAAAAAAGTTTAAAAGAACAAGAAGTGCACTAGCTTAAGTTTCACAGCATTTTTCCCTTTCTTATGACTATTAAATTTAAACCTAATTTTAGTTCAGGAAGAGACATGGCCAGTGTGAAGTTCTGAATGTAAAGCTTTTCAGAAAACATTTTTGATAAGATATCATATGCTTTCCCCTAAGTTCTAACTAAAAATCAAACAAAAATATACCAAAGGTTTTTGAATAGTATACAATTACTTCATCATTTTATTTGACCACAGCTAAATCTCTGGTCACATTATGGCCATTATAAACTATTAGCAAAAATACTATTTTATTTTTAAAGGCTTTTATAAAAACCAACACAGGAAAACAGAGGCCTAAAGTTTTTGTCTCCAAGGCCTTCAGTATCTATAAATTATCTTTAATATTTCCATTAGCGTATTAGCTTTTCATGTCTTCATTATTTGGATCTGATCTAGATAAAAACAAATAAAAATTCACATTAAAATGCAGTTTTCTTATAGGATACCATCAAAAAATTTCCACCACTGCTGCCATTCAGAAACATTTTAAGCTACTACCGGTAAGGAGTAATGTACAAATATGTTTATAGATTTTCTGGTTCCTGCACAGAAATGTCTAGCAGCCTAGTTCTGAGATACTATTTCAAAATTCTAAATATTTATTAAAGTTTTCAGTTTCCATATAATAAACATTGTAGTTATTTATGAGATTTCTCTGCATCTCAATCTTCAATCTTTGCTGACATCTAGTGGTGTTTCTTTACATAAGATTCTTGTCTGGAAAGTTTTAGAATAAAGTGTTAACCAACTATATAAACTATATGTTATTTGTTGTCCAATTATTCTTTTTCAAAAAGTGTATATTTTTATTGCCAAAACCAAAGCTTATTTTTAATATCTTATTCTGTCAAATATTTTAACAGTGATGTGAAGGAGCCTAATGATCTTTTAATGTAGATTTATCTGCTATATTCTGCTTGCTGTAGTAAAATAACTTGAGGTTCAGCGTATCTTCCTACTATTGAGAAAAATGCCTCTAGCTGCTCTTTTGTTATGGCAGCTCAAACAACACTGTTGCTTTGTAGGTAATATTAAAGCAAGCAAACCAGGGATGGGTTCTATTTACTTACCGCTACCAGTGCGCATTGCAATCCCGTGCATGTGCGCTACAAGTGCGTGATCTCACGTCCTCTCACACGATCTCAGCTCTCTGTGCATGCGCAGGACAATTTTACTTCTGCGCATGCGCAGAGAGCCCAAAAACACGAAAAAATGTTTAAAAAAGATGGCAGTACCCACAGCCCGGCAAAGCGGTCGCGCGCGCGATTACGCAATTGGCGAGCCGCTACCGGGGCGATAGAGTGCACCGCACCGGTAGGAACCTGCCTCTGAAGGAAACTTCAGGTAAGGCAGGAGTAACAAAATCATCTTCTCTGAATTGCTTAAGTAAATGGCTTATGAGGACTAATGGAATGACTAGCCTTGTAAGTGATATTACATGAAATAATTCACATACAGCATATTTGTAATGTATGAACAATCATCTTGGAATGAAGTTCTATAAATGGCTTCTGTTCAGTATTTATTGTTCTCTTCTTTTTTAACTGCTTTTGGTTTTTATATATTTTAACTGCTTTTGATTTTTATATTGTTTTTTAGTGTGTTGCATTCTGCAACCCATTTTAAGATGCTTTTACATAGGAAACAGTAAAAGTACATTTTAAAAATTGTGATAATAGTAAGAACTGTGTGTGTGTGTGTGTGTGTGTGTATACACATACACACATATACATATAATTTCAGCTGCTTTAAACAAAAGCTATCATTTGGATCAAACTTAGACCAGAAATTAGAACTATTCTTTTTTATTGTATTATTTACAATGAATTAAAAAAAAGAAATGAATATTTTGACTTTAATCACAGGAATAAAAGTGTTGCTGATATAGTAATCAAAATTGAATTTTTAAAAAGGAGTGAACCTTATTTAAATGACAATGTCTCATTGAAAGAAGCATCCAAATAATTGTAAGGATACTTACTGTGTAATTTGATCTGACAGCAGAAATAGGCAGGAAAAAACAAAATGAAATGATGGAAAAGTATTTTTTTAAAAGGAGGGCTTGTGGGGGGAAAAAAACAAGGAAGGCAAAATTAAGACATACCTTGTAGCCAGTCCACACCTTCTTGCAATCCTTCTCCTTTAAGAGCATCACTAGCACTGAAAGAACACATTCTTGTAAGTGATACAAGCAATTGAAGAAATATTTTTAAAATTAATCAGCTTCAAGTGAGTCACATACATACACAAGGGTCTTTTAGTTATTAGATCTAGTTTCAAACATAGATGGTATCAAGTGTGAAGTTACTTCCTGCTTCCTGATCTGCTGAAGAAGTTAACACACTGGATTTTCTCTACATGCCCACGCTGGTGCATGTCAAGTTAGCTGCCCTACTGTACTTTATATCTTAACAACACTTTAAAAAAAAGTCCAAGAAATTGGCATCAAAGAGCCAGCTCCCCAAACCCCCAAAACTTTAACCTTAGACTGTCTACAGTCCACCTCACCCCTTTCCTAAGAGGTTTGTAAGGGGCGTGCATAAGCGCACTACTGTGCCTACCGTCCCTGTCCTACTGTCCTATTACTGTCCTACTGTCCTATTACCTTTTTATTATTACCTTTTTACTATTACTTTTTTATTATTTTACATGTATCTACTTTGCTTTTACTATTATTATGTATATTATTATTATTATTACTATTATTATTATTATTTTACATGTATCTACTTTGCTAGTGTTTATGCTTGTAGCAAAATTTTCTATCTTGTATATGCTTGACAAAATAAATAAATACATGATTAGTTCCCTCATCAAGGGACAAAAAAAAGAAAGAACTATAGCCCACTTTTTTGCGCTTGATATTTTGCACAGGAAACATGAATGAATAATGTGTACCAAGTTTCTTTCCTAGTTTCTGGAAAGGATCCAGGTACGGACAAAGGCTTGGGCAAGGCTGGATTCAGACATTTTTAAACCTTTAACTCTGGCCAGAGATGATGGTAACTGCAAGGTTCATTCATACTACTTGATGATACTTGATGAGATCTTCAAAGTCTAAACTTTTTAATTAATTCTGTCCTCTTACAAAAGTCGACTTTATTTTTTATCTCACTACACTATTCTCACCCAGTACATTTGCAAACTTTTTTTACATTGTTATATCATTTATATGTAAATTCTGATTTTGAACAATTCCCTCCCTTCCCCATGATTCATAATCTGTTGTATTAGTATTTTGAGGCCTTAAGAGCTAAAAAGAGGAAAAAGGCTAAATTTTATTTAATCTTCTCAATTCCTTTGTAAACTTTAAAATTCAGAGTTAATATCTGCAAGCACCTCATTCAGAAGGATATTTAAGCATCTGATTTTTATTGTACAAGTGGCTATCTAAAGTCTATTTCTTTGCTAAATGGGGATGCTCGTCACTAATTTAACTTGTTGGATATTGGAGAGATGAAACTTATAAAACTACAGAAATGAATATACTCAGAAATTTGGCATGCAAATAAAGTTGCATCATTACCGAAGCGCCTGCAATTTCAAAATCCATAATCTGACAAATATAGGCAAGAACAAGAAAACTGTCAAATGACAATCTTAAATAGCAAATCAAGCATATCTAGGGAAATACAGAGATGATTTCATGCAAGAATTCACTTATATTAAGAATACTCATTTTTATGTTCCATGCTCATAACTGTTCAACTGTGCTGAGTTTCTGCTATATTAGCTAATATTACTTGCATGGGGACAGTCACGTTCACTAGCAATGCGATCTGAAATTCATATATCAGCTAAAGAACTCATAAGAGGATAAGAAACGATACAACCATATGCTATAGATATTCTCCTGAAATTAGACATTGCTGCAGATGTACTTTTCCAATTGAGAAGTTATGAATAGCCATTTATTAACAACACCAGCAGAATAATAGAGTTGGAAGGGACCTTGGAGGTCTTCTAATCCAACTCCCTGCTCAAGTAGGAGACCCTATCCCATTTCAGACAAAATGTCAAATTTATTTGTAAATATCTCCAGTGATGGAGCACCTACAACTTCTGAAGGCAAGTCAAACCACCGATTTTTTTTTAACTCTCATAAAATTTCTCTTTATGTGTAAGTTGGTTCACTCTTTGATTAGTTACCATCAAAGGGCTAATCAAAGAGTGAATCAACCTAGAAATAAAGAGAAATTTCATGAAAATTTAAGTAATTAATCAGTGGTATTACTTGCTTTCAGAAGTTGTAGGTGCTCCATCAATGGAGATATGTAAGAAGAAATTTGTCAACCTTTTGTCTGAATGGTATAGGGTCTCCTATTTGATCAGGTGATTGGACTAGAAGACCTCCAATATCCCTTCCAACTCTATTATTCTGTTGGTGTTGTTAATAAATGGCCATTCATGCCTTTAGGTACTTTAGAGAATAGCTTGACTTTCTCTTCTTTGTGGCAGCCCCTTAGATATTGGAGCACTGCTATTATGTCACCCTTAATTACTCTTATATCACATAAACACTGTTTATTTATATCTATTTGATGGATTTACTTTCTATATTGCAACCCTTCCATAGCAATGGATCATTCTACATATGTATTGGAAAGATAGAAACTGAGCTCATGTATTGCAAATGTACTAGTTGCAAATGTACTAGTTGCAAATGTAGTTCTTCTTTGCTCATGGATAGGAACACAACAATATTTGTATCCACAATTTTTTGGAGTATGAAATGTGCCTAGAGATTATCCTAGGACCATGGGGTTCTGTTAAAGAAGAATCTTTTGTATATATAAATCCATCATGCTGTTCTATATTATGTACTCTGTTATTTGTTTTAACACTCATATCTATAAGAAACTAAAGCTCAGGGAAAACAAGAAGCAGTGGACGAGTAGCTTTGTTAAGCAATGTCCTTGCTGTCAGTAAATATTACAACCTTGACATTGTTACTAATCCTGTTAGGCAGCATGTTTGTTTCAATAGACAAACATCTCAACTGTGTGAGAATGTTAAGTCAAACCCATGCATAGCTGTTGCCAGCTTGCCCATTAAGATTCCTTGTGGAAAGCTGGCAGGAAGCAGCAGAAACCAACCTTCCTTCCTTCCTTCCCAGAATGCAATGCAGCATGACATGTACAGATCTGTTCACTGGAAAAACAAAACAACCACTTCACAAAGTGTAGGGTTTCCTGCTTAAGCAGGGGGTTGGACTAGAAGACCTCCAAGGTCCCTTCCAACTCTGTTGTATTGTATTATTGTACAAATGGCACAACATAGGACAACAAATCTGTCAGGACAAAGTTCAGCAATCCATCTGCATTTGAAAAACAAAGGTCACTCTCTGAAGACAGCAAAGTCCACATTCTAGACATGGAGGTTTGCTGGTTTGAAAGTGTGGTCAAAAACCCATCTACATTAAAATTTAACATCCCTCTCTCAACAGACCGGGGAGGGATATGACACCATCTATCCTATGCTTACAACACAGTCCTTTCAGCAGTTCCAGGAAGGTTTTACACCCATTTGCACTATTCAGGTGACTCAGAGGGCACTGATAAAACTCCAAGTGGCCTCAAAGACTCTCAGAGTGCTAATGATCAGATGACTGAAAGGAATATAAATCCTCCTACCCTGTACTATTCAATCAGAACTGAAGAAGCTTCTTGGATTAGAAGTGAAATATCTTCAAGGAGAAACAAAGTCCAGTTGCCTTTTGAAAAAAATACCTTTGTGATGAGTGAGGGAATGCAAGACTGGCTGGGAACCACAGCCAGTAGTTTATCAGTGCAGAAACAGCTAGAAATTTCCCCAAATTTCGTCCCTTGGGAGTCATGAATAGAGATGCAAAATTTCCGGAAATTTTGAAGCCATGAAATTTTTCCCTGGTTTTTTGTGGGAAAATTTGCATGAAATGCAATGTATATAAAAGTATTATGCTTACAATAAAACAGGTAACCACCCCCCACTTTCCATCAAAAGCAACAAAAAAAGCAAGAAACCATCAAGATTAAACAAAAAATATTTGCCCCTTAGCACCAATAGCAAATAAATTTAAGGTCCACCTCAACATTTAAGCTCCATTAGAAGATTTTGAATGGTGCTTAAAAAAAGAAAAGAAACAGAACACAATATATACATGAAGTTTATTCTATTTAATTTTCTGAACTACTGCTACGGTATCATTTTCTATGTCTTCTTCCTCTTCGTCATTTTTCTCATGGACTTCTAAAAACTTTAGGTTTGCATGGATTGAAACAAGCTTTTCTACTCTTTCACAGGTCAGTTTGTTTCTTGATTTGGTATGAATATTACCAAACATAGACCAAATCCTTTCACATGCAGCAGAAGATGGAGGAATCTTCAGTAAGTGAGATGCAAGAGGTGTCAGAGGTTGTGTGGTGCAGATGGCTTGCCACCATGTTGCAGGAGGGTTAATGTTTCGCAGAATCCTAGAACGCAATCCTGGCCCAAATCCCTGAAGATGTTCTATATTCTGCAACATTTGAAAGTACTTTTCCAACATCAAGTCCTTACAATACTTGTTTTGTAATCCAGTCAAATGCAGCAGCTGTATTCTCATCACTCACTCATCATTGCCTTTCAATCTTGGATCCAGTAGATCTGCAGCAGCATGTATTAGATGGCAACAAAATTTTCCCGCCTGTTAATAAAATCTTTCACTTTACTTTTTTCAGCAGTTGTGCACTCAGGTTTTCAATAATAGATGTTTTTATCCTAGCCAGATGGTTAGGGACTTCTGACAAAAGTGCAGTGTCTGATTCAGATGCACAGTTTGCTGCAAAAATTGGTGTTAGAATCTATAAGGAGTTCTGCATCTGAACCCAAAACATGTCCTCATCAAGCACAGTGTTGCTTATATTTCTGGGAATTTTAAGATCCTCAATTATTATAATTGCTTGAAGAGCTTCTTGGTTTTTTTTTAGTGAACTTTCAAAGGAGATCACCACTCTACTCCAAAGTGTTTTACTACAGAGCTTCATGTCACTATTTTGTTCCGTGCATTTTTTCTTCTTGCTTCTTCTTGAAGACTGTGGTGACAACATGAGTAGCTTTTATATATTTGATAACATTTTTAGCTCTTCTATAAATCCTTTGAAGGGTGTCCAGTTTAATGAAGACACTAAGTTTAGTCCATGAGATGCACATCCTATTACAATAATATGTGAATATTTGTCCACTATGATTTCCCATGCAGCTTTCTTAGTACTTGCATTGTCAATCAACAAAACAAATGCTTTACCACTCTCAATTTTCTCTAAAACTGCGCATATTTCACTGCTGATATACTCTGCAGTATGTCTGTTCTCTCCAGTTTCAATGCTTCTATAAAAGAGCTGAGGCGTTGTTATCGCAAAGTTGATGATTCCTTCTCCCTGAACATTTGTCCATCCATCTGTAAGTACTGCAAGACATCGTGCTTCACTGATTTTTCCTTGTACAGATTCCATGACACGCTCATATTCTGACTCCAAAAGAGGCTTACTAAAGGAATGTCTGCTTGGCAAATGGTATGATAGTTGTAATAATTTAAAAGCTTTCTGCCAATGTGCATTTTCAGATATTCACTATTGCTGGTCCAGAAGCATATATTGTTTTTTTGCAAAAGCATGATCAATTTCCTCCTGGTTTTCAAATGTCATTTTATCTATAAATGAAGGTATTGTGTACTTCTTGTGGAGGAAGTGGTTTGTAACACTTCCTTACTTGAAGATTCTTCTGGTGAGGTTACATGATCCAGAAGCAGCAGAGAGTGTTTCTGGAATTAGAACTCTGGAAGGAAAAGCTACTTGCACTTCCATTCTGGTCCTCATCATTTAATTCATAAAGTATTTTTAATGTCTAATGCGAGGATGTGTTTTGTCATACTTGTAGCATTTGGGGGAAAAAATTCTTGTCACAATATTTGCAAATTGCAGCTTTGCTCTCAGGACAAATTGCACTGTGGAAATGTTTCCAAACTCTAGATGTTGGTCTCACCATTTTACTGAGAGGAGGAAAAGAAAA
>JANHGD010007800.1:139788-150596 GCA_027560375.1 Imantodes cenchoa | reverse complement strand
TTCAGCTTGGTGCTTCTAGGAGCTTCTGCCTGAAGATGACGAATCATCGCCAAAACAATTTAATTTCATGCGGGAGAAGACCCGAATAACCAAAGACCCATCTATCTATCTATCTATCTATCTATCTATCTATCTATCTATCTATCATCATCATCATCATCTATAATGCTCTTTTCTAACTAACCCAGGATGTATTTAGTAAAACACAAGAGAACGACTTGAGATAATTCCTACTGGAACACACCCAAAGCCAGGCCAGTGGAACACCCATGGTCAGGCTACAATGCAGTAAGATAAGAACGGTCGCCCAGGGGCGAAACCACAGGAGAATAAGATAAGATAGTTGTGACTATGGAGAGAATTGTCATGCTGACCCTTTAGAGAATAGAATAACATAGATAATGACTTAGTAGAATAAAGGGAGTGTGAGGTGGGATCATTAGGCGTGGCGTGTGATGTGTAAAAAGTATAAATGTATGGATTGAAAAATGTGCTCTTGCTCTCCTTGTGCTCGATCCAACTTAGGAAGACACTTGGGGGGGGCACCTTTGCAAATGCGTTTTCTTTTCAATAAACCTTTGATTTATGGAACAGATCTCTCTCTGAATTGTGAGTATTAAAATAATTGACTGTCTTATCTGACATAGACAATCAACTCAATTAATACATATACCAAACCATTGTAATGGCAATGGACTGTTAATTGGGGTGCTCAGAACAATCCCCCAAAGGCTGATTTGAAATCCATTCAAACAAATATTACAGGAATATGGATACTGTGCTAATATGCATCCACTGAGCGTGCAACATCATGGATTCTGTAGATTGATCTGATTCATTAGTCTTTCTTCACTGATGAATTAGACTATATGAATGTGATAACATCACACAATTAAATCATATTTGACAGCACATTAATAATGTGGATAATAAATGGCATACAATGTCACAGAGTTCTGGGGCAGAAACAATCCCAGCAGGACACAGACTTATCATTATCAACTGTGTTTATTGGTGATGCATTACAAAAATGAAATTGCTTAAGTAAATAGCAATATGCTTTGTGTTTATTGTATATTTTCTGTTTCTATAAGCTTAGCCCCATTTATATTAATACATTTAGCATGTATCCTAGAATTGATTCTTAAATCTGAAATCGATATAGAATTGAGTTTTCTACGTTATATCCCTTATATTTCCAACTGATTCTAAGTAATTCTCCTTCTCAAGGCTTCTTTCCTCTTTATCTTGAAATAACTTTTAATAATTGCCATGATAGCCTAACCTTAGTTCACCTCCTTAGTCTGCTATTTTCTCTTATCTGTACCCATCTTAACTCTACTTATTTCTTCTTCATCTATTTCAATTGTATTATCATTTTATATCAAAGTCCCAGACCACTTCTACTGTGGTCTTTCTTGAAATAACTTTCTGCCATCTTTCTCTTTTTCGTCATGTCCCGAATCTCATCGTGATTATAGTGTTGATATCTTCCACTACCTTATATACAAATGTCTTGGTTCTACTTTTTTAATACTGCTCTTCATTGTTTGTCCTCATCTTCCAAGTCCATTGAGACTACAACTCAAAAGTTATTGGCTGTTTGGAAATTCAGGGAGGGGGGAAGAGAACGCAAAATCATCCTATTCGTCTGCACATTTCTCAATTATTTACTGCTAAGAACTGGAAACTGTGCTGTAAGGGCAATCTCGCTGCTGGTTATCATTTTCTAAAAGATTCAAAACTTTTATCAGTTGTGCAGTAGCCAAATTCTATGTTTTTACAATATTCCTAGTTAATGTATTTTATCTCACTCGCTTGATTTTAATTTTGTGTTTAAATTTTAAATTTTGCTGGTCATTTGTCAAATAAAGATTATTATACTTTTTTAGGCAATCTAAGTCATTTGTCTACTCTTTTGTAAAACTGATGACTGGAATTGTGGCAGACTAAAGATTTAAAGCCTTTAATCATCCCAAATAGGTAATCTTCTCCAGCTGTTTCTTTAAAAAAAAAAATCAACAGTATTCTGTACAAGCCACTTCATGAACTTAAATTACAGTTTGAACCTTAGTTTAGAAATGTAATGTTTTGTAGAATCCAAATTACATTTAATGTTGTTCCACTGATTAACTGGATTAAAATAATCACATTAAATTACTAGAAAGATTTCAGTTACAGTGCTGGGAAATCATACAGTAATCTTTACAGGATTAGTCTCTCTGAAGTATTTGAAATTAGGCTAAGATAACTATAAGCATATTTCTTTAAGATTTTGATTTTGATTGCCTTCTGTTCAGTATGTGCAACTAAATATAGACATCATCGGTGCTTTTTTTGTGTCTAGCCTATCTCAAGGCTAGCAGGTATTGTTTTGACATATGTCTTAACACTACTTCTTCCATTATTTATATAGGAACATCAGAGTTAATTCACCAAAATTCTCAAGGACCAACTGAAAAACATTAAAAATCAACATGTGTTTTAGACCTGAAGATATGAGATATTTCTTGCTACTTCTCTGGAAAGCATTTCCTTTGAAGATCAATTCTACTTTTCTAGGTTTTAATGTGTATGTGGCAGAAAAGTGATATTAGAGCTGCCACTGGGACAATAGAACATTATACTTAAACTCAGGGGCATTTCTAATGAGTGTCAAAATCTGTAAGATGCATTGTGTGGTGTAATTATTGTACTTTGGGGCAGAATGTAAATTGCAATTTATTTTACCCTTCCTGTAGTTGCCCTTGCTTAATTTCTAGTATTTCTAACTATAAAAATTGGACTTTAATGATAGTGACATAGAATAATACAATTACAATGTGACTTAAATAAAAGACCTTTGAATAGTAAGAACTCTAGAATTAAAATCTCTTTTAGAAATGACTTTTAGATCCTGTTTCAAGCTTACCAAAATTCTAGCATGATCAGTCAAATTTGTCAGTCTTAATGCCTGATTCATCTGCATCTTTGGATATTTATGGAACATGAAACTGTAGATAGTTTTTTTATCAAGAAATTCCAAATTTAATAAAAAATGAAAAGCTGATAATAAATTACTAATGGCAAACAGCCTCAACAAAAGGTCTTCTTGAGTTTTTAAACTTCATTTCAGAATGATTAATATTGCATATATGCAGATATTTTAATATTCTAATAAGGGAAATTTGAAAACAGAAAATTAAAATTAATTAAAAATTAAATTATTTGCATGGGTCTTATGTTGAAAGCAAATTGGGGAAAAAAGACAAACTAATCCAGAAAATAAGCATCTTTTTGCATTGCTTTGCAGGCTTCTGGTGAATGAAATCACTGAAGAACATAAACCATTATACAATGAAAAGCAGTCTGATAGTGAGCCCTAACAGAAAGACATTCTTATTCAGTATTTATGGATACAAGATTTACAGATTACAAAACTGTTAATATAATAAATAAAACGCTGAGTAAAATTCACTGAATGTTAAATAAACATGGTTTTACTATTAAAATTTATTTTCATTGTCAGTGAAAATCCAATTCTTTATATCTGTATGGGAATACACAACTGTTTAATTTTCCATCAAGGAAACCTGACCCTTCTAAAGAAGGAAACCCTAAAAAGAGGACTGCTTTATAGATATTAGTATGCAAGCATAAGACAACATATACAATATATCTATTTTTATTTTGCACTTTCCCACCGCTTAAGAATTGTATTTTTCAAATCAAAAGGAATAGCTCCAGCAGAATAAAATCACTGAGGCTAAAGCAGTGTTGATCACAATGGAAAAAAATCTTACTGAGGCCCAAAATGAAAAATAAATATAAGTAAGAATTGAGGCTGAGGCATTGTTTCAAAATAATATCCAATTTTAATCTAATTTCATCTAATTTTAAGGTACAGAAGTCATTTCTTTAGTCCTCTTCCTCATTCTGTATCACACATAAAACACTACCGGTAATTTCACTTGTGAAAGCATGGTGATTGTATGTTTCTAGAAATGCAGAAGGCAGTATAAATAGGTATTTGGTAGAGCTATAACAAATGCCATGAAAGGTTCAAAATTCTAGTTCTTCCAATAATCCAATCTATTATGCCAGTCAGAGCCAAAGAGTCAATAAATTACATCAATCAATCAATCAATCAATCAATCAATCATTATTGTCAACATAAATAATATATCCAATAATAATATTCACACAGAGATATGAAACCAATCTGGCTACAATGAAAACCAAGCAATTAAAAGAGAAAATTGGTTCAAACGTCACTAAAGTGTTAGAGGGAATAACTAGAAATGGTGAAGTATAATTCTTTGGTAGTTTTCTTCTAAAATGTATTACACTACAACTGTTAACGTCCCTAGGATAGCTAGGATAGTCACCATTTGGTTTATGGTGGGACAGGAGAAAGGAGTGGAATTTTATCTTTCGGGGGAAGTCACAGTTACTTGGTTGAGTTGGGTGGCCTATAGGAATTGAATGATTGAATGAATGAATGAATAGCTCTTGTGAACAAATGTTTCAGGATGCTTTAAAATCTCCTTGTTCTTGTTTTGACTATGAAACAGATAGGTATAGAAGGGGGCACTTTACTGGAAGAATGGAATCTACAATTCCATACCTGTAAGAGCCACATAGAAATTATGATGCTAAACTTCAGCTTTTTATAAGTGGCTGTTTTCCATACCTGGAATATTAACTTTTTTCATTTGTTGAACTTCTGCATATTGAAGAGTTCTGTGTGACAGTGTTATCAGGAAATGATGAAGTGGCCAGTTTTACAGCTATTATGGGTAGAGGACCTTGCCAGAAGCAAGTCTGGTCTTGTGTACATTCCAATAATGTAAGTCAATTATTTCCTAAATAAGCTGACTGAAGCAAATGGCAGTTTCCCATTTTGTTCCTTGGCTTGCCTTCTTTGAAGGAAAACTCATTTTGATAGCCTGCTATTGTATATTATAGGCCCTGGAAGAGTTGTATATTTGTACATGCATAAAAAATTCCATTCTCACCCTCAAGGGTGACCGTTTTGTATTAGAAAAAAAAATCCCAAATAAACTTACAGTTGTTGTATAAGCTGCTTCAGGATCATCCTCTAGTACCCGTGATAATCCAAAATCAGAGACTTTGCACATAAGATTACTGTTGACCAAAATATTCCGAGCTGCCAAGTCTCGATGTACATAACCCATATCTGAGAGATATTTCATGCCTGAAGCAATTCCACGAAGCATCCCAACAAGCTGGATGACTGTGAAGTGGCCATCGTGTTTCTGAAAGGAAGACAGAGTTTCAGTTGACATTTTCATGTTGTGCTGGTCAAACATTTGCTAAATATTACAATTTATATTTCAAAGGTCTAGTTACTTTTCAGCTAAATCTTCCATGAATTTAATATATACATTTGATAAATATGTGGACCCAGTTTTTACTTGAAGCATAAATAATTAGGATCAAGTTATTATATTTTGGGTATAGTATCTAAAGACCTAACCTTGGAAATGTCTACAATACTGGGAATGGTGGAAATAAAAAGAGGGGACCAGCAGCAAAATGTATGGATTCAGTACCAATAAATGCAGCATTGGAAGATGTGAAGGACCAGGTTAGGGACACAGTGACCCTGAGAAAATCTACCCACTAAGAATTGACACTGACTGATGGCACACATTCAGCCAATCAATTTCTACAAGGTGTAAGAATAGCTAAGAATTTCTCTAAAGCTATCAACATGTCCAGCATGGAATTAACTAATTTCAGACAACTGCAGGGCATAATGCTTGATTGAGCAATTTTACTCTGCACTTAACTGACAAGTGGTGTTTGCACTGTTATGCCCTGCATGAGTGCATAGATTATTAGGAGAGCCTCACATCAGTCAGTGTAAGCCTCTCCCTCATCTCACTTTAATGCCAGGTCTTTCATTAGCTAAGGACTAAATACTCCCTCATACAACTACCAAAGAATGACAGCAGGAATATTTTGGAAGGCAACACATTGGTTTGTGCCTGTATAAAAAGTGAGGAACAGAAGAGTTCCAGGATACAAATAATGGAGAAAACTATTGCATTGTATTTTTGTAATATACAAAAAGCTTCCCCTGAAATAAAGGGAAATAAATTTCACTGTTGTCTGTGGTCTATATTGGGATATCAAACTGGTGGCCCACAGGCTGGATGCGTCAAGCGCAGGCCACGCCCACCCCAGCTCTGTGAATGGGAAAAAACATTGCAAAAGTTATGTGACAGCAACGTGACGTGGCAAGTTTGACACCCGTGGTCTATACCATGCTATAATTGACTAGTTAGAGTCTGAGAAAGACAATGGCAGTTCACAAAATAATTCAGGATTAGATCATCTGTACATTCCTCTTGTAGGAGGAATTGATAGAATCTAGTTAATAAGACTATATGAAAAACTAGACTTTTTCATTGTGAGCAGCTGCTAGGGCCTTGACATTAATCTTGAAGATTAGATATGTATATTTTAAGATAATGCTTATCAGTAAATTTGTTAGGCAGGGATTCTGTTTCTGACTGCCTCTTGAAGCAGTGGGGATTTTGCAAATGTTTTGGCTATATAATACTTTGCAAACTGACAGCTTCTTTCTCAGTCTTTCAGAAGTCCATCAGAGATCCCTAAAGATAAATAGGAGTTTGAAAATATATAGTAGTTGATGTGAAAAATACTGCATTATACCATTGATGGGCATCCTGAGAGAACATTTGATGCTTTGCAATGGAACAATCTAGTGTATTTGAAGCTTATTTTATAGCAACTAGGTGCAAAAGTATTGTATTACAGCTTTAAAAAGTATTAATAAAACAAGTCTTTTAAAATCATATTGCCATTTCTGTCAAAAATATGCATAACATATGCGTTAAATGTTGTGTGTTAAATTTCTTCCCTAAATCTGTAACAAATTTTTAAAGATAAATACCATGATAATTACAGTAAGCCTAAATAATTATTTCTCAAGGATGTCTCTATTACAATAATGTGGACAACATACCCCAAGAAGACAAACTTCAACATTATTCATATCATATTATTGGTTTTTGCGTACAGAAAAATTGGCTAAGAATGATTGCTTTCTGTTAATGAAATACTGTACCAAAGCTTTGTTGAGTAGAATATGGAGTTAATTATGAATGAATTACCCTTTCCCCCCAAAATAAGACATCCACTGATAATAAGCCCAATCGGGCTTTTGAGTGCATGGCAATAAGGCCAAGTACTTATTTCAGCGTTCAAAAAAATATAAGACAGAGACACACAGTAATAATTAATTGAATTAATTATGATATCTGTACAATTCCTAAGGGAAAAAGAAGTGTCCCTTTTCAGCTTTTATATGAATAGACGCTAACATATCTTCCTTCCCATTTAAAATCATTTGAGAAATGAAGCTAAAGCTTATCTATTTATTTAAATTTATTAGCCATCCAACTCTAATGAATTGTATGTTGTGAATGATATGATAGACCTTGAGCAAGGGCAATTTAAATATGAATTTTAACACAGCAGCACATGTTACCAAAATGAATAATAAGATTCAGTATTTGTAATTATAATTCTATAAGTGCCAATAAAAAGCAGTCCATATAAATTATTTAAAAATATTTTTTATTTTATTTTGCCAGAGTTGCTTTTATTTGCTGTAAATAAAGTTTCATTTCATGACACTTTTCTTTCAACCTCCTCTCCCATCATAACAAAGATATATTCAAATGATACTGAATTTTGTTTTTTTTTAATTCTAGGAGCTGACAGAGTCTTAAATCCTGGAAGTTCAAATGTTGAAATGTTAGATTTTGCTATTATATCATTACACACATGTGTGCATAGACACTAATATACAACCCTGCACTGGTTGTATTAAATTAATATTAATTTAGTATTAAAATTTAGAAGTATTAAATTAAGACATTCATTTTTTTTTCTTCTGTGACCAGTTATTTTTAAATTAAATAGTCAGCTCTTTTAGGACTAAACAACTTTTAGAGGTTAGAGAAAAGAATTATCTTACTTGTTGGGTTTACACATTGCACTAAGATGTGGCTGAAACAGAGTTCTATGATAGTTTAGCTTTGTTTAGAACATTATGTGGATCATGACGTTAAATTAAATCATAATATAGCTAATTTGTTTGCTTATGGACTGTTACATGAACATGTAACGATGAGCAATAGTCTTTTGCTAACATAGGTTTGGGATTTAGAGGTAGGGGATTTTATCAGACACTTTTTTCAGATACAGATACAGACTACATCTTATCATGTCTTCTATCTATTGAAATTATTCAGATACTTCTATTATTTGTCTATTAGCGGTGATAATTACTGTTATAAATAAAATTTAATTACTTTTTACCAAATGACTTTTCAGTTTGCAATTTCTTATATCGGCCAACAGATATGAGTGACAGATTTAGCTTTGGAGAGCATTCAGTCTTAAATCCTAGGTATGCCTTAAATGCCTTTAAACACATTCTTCCAAAAATGTCATAGTTTATTGCATTTCCACCAGAGGTGAAATATGTTTCTTTCAAATTACAATTTATTTATTTAGCATATTTATATTAGCTGTCTTCTCACAACAATGTGACCCTGGGCAACATCCAAACACGGCACCAGTTAAAAACTACAATTCAATCTAAAAACAGTCAAACATAAATAAGGATATTAAAAAAACTTCCAAGATTGCAGGAGAACATTAATCATTTAATTTCAGGCAGCCACCTACTGGTTTTCCCATGGGATCCCCAAGGTTGATGAAAAAGGAACAGATTTTAAGGGTGTTCCAAAAAGCTAACAGACATGGGGCTAATCTCAGTTTGAGATAATCATATTGTGGAGGGTAGGAGTCACAGCAGAAAAGGCACAATAGCTAGACCAGGGGTGGGTTCCTCTTACCTGCCTACCAGTGCGCTGCGTGTGCATCATCACATTTTGCGCATGCGCATGCTTGCTACACGTGCACATCCCCTGATGCAATTTTGCTTCCATGCATGTGCAGGAAACAAAAAATCACTGAAATCTCATGAGCGGATGCTCATGCGGGCGCGATTTTGGTGATTTTTTGCTTCCGTGCATGCGTGGAAGCAAAAAAATCGGCAAAATCTCTCATGCACGAGCATCCCCTCGCAAGATTTTGTTTCCGCACATGCACAGAAAGCAAAAAAAGCCCAAAAATTCAGAAAAAAGATGGCGCTGCACAACGGACTGGTGAAGACAGCACTGGAGCTGTTGTGCGCAAATTGCGCAATCGGCAGGTCCCTACCGGAATGGCGCATTGGACCGCACCGGTAGGAACCCACCACTGATGCTCGACCCACCACATGGAGCACTTTTAGTGATGGGTCTTGCAGCATATCCCTCCTGCCTAACCTAATGGGATGGGTAGTTATAATTGGGAAGAGACAGACCCTCAAGTAATATTGAAAAGATATGTATAAAATTCTTACTAGATTTTGATGCCATCAATATAAAGGTTAAGATGTATTCCCATGATGGATGTTGATAAAAAATCCTTCCAGCTGCCATAGAAACTCCCAAGTATATCATCTCATTCCTCCCCCTCTAAATCCTAAACTTCTTTAAGACCCAGGGTAGATTCTCCATAATGTATTTCAAATAAAATCTGATAATGTTTTGAAATTATAGTAACCTTAAGTTCTATGAAAAATAATTAACACTAATATTTCCAAAAGAGTTTGAGGTCTATTTGTATTTTTTACAATTACCTTATCTGGTAATATGGAATTAGTCTGGCCCCAAAGAAACCAAAAGTCCTTTTTTATTTTAATAGTAGTTTTATTCTAAATTACAAGGTTTGAGTTTTTGTAGAAACTTTTTGTTCTGTAAAAATATTTCTTTTCAATATACAATTGAAACTTTCCAAAATATATAGTATATAATTTATACTATTCTTTTTATTCTATATGCATATCTTTCAATTATACTTATTGTTTCTTTTACTTTTGACTTTCTACCACAGGCAATACAACATACATTCTGTACTGATGCCCTTTATCTTATCTTTTATATACTAAATTTTTTAGTGCCTTGTGCTGCGGTGCAAAGTTTTTTTTAATAGGATTTCTATGCTTTATTTCTCCATTATTATCCATTATTTTCAACCAACATTTCCTCCCACACAGTCTGCTGTATTTTAGTCTGGTTTGGTTTTCCTTCTGCAAAGTTTTTCAGGCTATACATCAAAATAAAATCTGTATGAAAGTCTCTAAGATTTTCCTCTCTTGTCTTTTTATGATTGAAAGTGGAAGTAGCTCATATCACTAACCAGTGGTGGGATTCAATTTTTTTTACTACCAGTTCTGTGGGCATGGCTTGGTGGTAGTGGCTTGGTGGTCATGTGAATGGGTGGGCGTGGCCAACTCAATGCTACTACCACCCAGTCACATGAACCTCCCCAGCCAAACCTCCCCAGGTTTTGTGGCTCCCAGTGTTTTCTGTGGGAAAGGGGTCATGTGACTGGGTGGGTGTGGCCAACTTGATTGGTTTCACCCTTAGGAAATTTCTCCTTAATCCAACTCACAATAAAATAGCAAAATAAAATAGTACTGTTTCAATATTTAGAATAGAATAGAATAGAATAACAGAGTTGGAAAGGACCTTGAAGGTCTTCTAGTCCAACCCCCTGCTTAGGCAGGAATCCCTACACCACTTCAGACAAATGATTATCCAATCTCTTCTTAAAAACTTCCAGTGTTGGAGCATTTATAACTTCTAGAGGCAAGTTGTTCCACTGATTAATTGTTCTGTCAGGAAATTTGAGGGGCTCCTACAAAAATGAGGGAG
>JANHGD010007800.1:127587-137776 GCA_027560375.1 Imantodes cenchoa | reverse complement strand
GGTGCCCAGCGGCCGGAGCAACGGCTCCAGTACGTGGAACCTGCCCCTGTCTAAAGTGTAAGTGCTCCTACCCTTTCCCCCTTCATTTCACCATAATAAGGGAGTGGAAATAGCAAAGTGTAGTCCCAAACTCATTTCCCTGATGGTTCTAGTCATTTTTCATCCTCCTATTACAGTGCTCCAAGCATTTCTTCTGTTACTTCATTTCCTGGAGGGCCTCAGCAAGGCAGGAATTTACTAGGGATCATCCAGCCAAGGGTAATCAAGGCAGTCAAAGCATATTCTGGTCACTTTCTGTTGCAAGGAGATGAACAGGCACTCAAAGGAACTGATTACAAGGTCACAATGGATATCTCAAGAATCTGCTGGAAATCACCAAGATCCATGAGGCACTGAATCATCCCATTTAATCTACAAAGATCAAGGGTGGCAGTCAATCTTATTTGGACCGGGAGATTAGAAGGCTTTAAAACAATGTTCTCCAATAAAGTTGCATTCCATCCACATGTTTCCTAATGGAATTTAGAGTTATGTCCTATGAATTCTATAAATGAACATTAGTTTATTTGAGATGCTAGATGCTACAATGTTTTGAAGAGATACACATAAACTTTATAGTGCTTTTCTGACAGATGGTGATGTTTCTGGTATACAAGTGAACTGCCCGAGGGCTCCCATCTTCTTCTTCATCTATTATATTAAATACCCCACATACAATGCATGACCGAATATTAATACAATGTTTACATTGCATCTGAGGTAAATTCTTATAATGGGCAATTGATACAGATAGAAGCAGGATATTAGTTCTGCTTCTGTTTTAAAACAGCTTCCATAGAAGTTTTTAATACTATTTCATGAAGTGGTGATAACTGTGACTCTGACAATATGCAATAGCATATTGTCCAAGAAGCAATGACAGAAGTCAATGCTGGAATTCACTGAAATAAATAAGATTTAAGAAGATATTTAAAGAAAAAAGATCAAAGCTAAAATTGTGTAGTATCTGATTGTAGCATTTCCTGTCATATGCTACATGCTCGAATGTAATTTTGGGCAAATAAAACACTGCTGTAATTAAATATATTTTTTTCAAATGCAGATGCCCTTGCCTTTAGGATATATGTTTTAGCAAGATTCCTGACATATAAAATCAGTTCACTGATTCCCCATAGCATCTCATTTGGGGCTAGCTTTTTAAATTAGACATTTGAATAAATTTATATGTACAGTATTTTGATATACAAAATTCTCCAGATATTTTTAAAAATTATTTTCCCACAAGAAATAATAGAAACTTTTTACTGAGCATTTATGCTACATGGTGTCTAGTGCATACTTTTGATTCCCAGGAGTTATCCCCAAAATTACTTTTGATACAATTCCCAGTTGTCTATTAAGAGTGTTTATCAGTCTTGGCAACAATTCATAACACAGTAAATTTATCCAAGGCACCGTTCCATCAAATTCTAAGCAGCCTTTAAAAGCTTTGCCAAATAAACTATTCTTGATAGCCAAAGGTATATCTAATGCCTGGCTGGTTTCACTCTTATATTGCCATTCTAGGGTACATGAAATAAACTATTTTATATTCAACAGCTGATGCTGTTTTACAAAGCTTGTTTCAAGAAATATTCCAGCCCAGTTACAGAACACTGCATAAAATATTGACAAAAAATCACTCTTTCCAGTAGAAGCTATTCATTCCAAATAAACATTTTGTTCATAAAATATTCCAGGAAGCAACCATTTTAAACAGAAAATCGATTCAATGAAACTTGCATGTTGCCCTCAACATTTAATTATGGAGTGTATAGCACTAATTTCAATCATTATACATTCTCTGCCTCTGATTGCATGGATCAAACTAAAAAAAATGGGGGATCAAGACTTTGCAGAATCATTTTATACTGGAATATAATGGAATGAATATTTAAAGAAGCTGTGTAATCTGCATCCATCATTTAAAGTAGCCTCTAGGCATTTTCCCATTAGCCCACAGCATCTTTTGATTCTCTATTTTGTAATATTACACAGTGCCAAAAGTTTGACTTGCATTAATTAAAATGTTTTATTATTGTACTATTAATAATCTAAGAATCATCTTTCACGTGTGCAATATGTGCAATATGCAAACCTCTGAAAAGTGTAAGAGCACATATCTTGAATTGTGGAAGTGAAACTTCCAGCATCCTTAAGAAATATGTCTAACAGTGAGGGATGCTGGGAGTAGAAATTAAGCAATAACTGGCCTGCCAAATTTAATTATTCATCAAAGGTATTTCCATGGGCAGAATCACATGCAGAGAAAAAATAGACTATATATCAATAGAGCAAGAGGAAGTTCAGGAGAGAGAGGGAGAGAGCAAAAGATAAAAAGAGCTCATATATTTCTAAAAATATATTTGTGGCAATAATTTTCAATTGGAATAAAAAGATGACCCAACAAATGTAATATAACTCCCAGTGACCTTCAATAGTGAGTTGGGTGGCATATAAATTTAATAAATAAATGTTTGTTTTCTAACATTTTAAGACTTTCCAGAGGAAAGAGCTACATCACTATTGCCTGGGGTTTGTGATTTTCTTATTTCCTATATGTTGAGATCATACAAAAGCATTTTTCAAATCAATCACTATTTAGAATTTCTATATAGGAAAACTAAAAGCAGAAAGGTTTCACTATGCACTCAAGATGTTAGATTTCATTAATGAAAAACTGATTTTAGACCAGTAGAACAATCTGCCAGTACTGAAATAGCTTGAAAGGACTCTGAAATAACTGGAGGGGTGAATTTATTCAGGATTGTTTGAAGGTTTTGCTTTTAAATATCTTTTCCTTAGAAGCGTGGTTTCTAGATTCAGCCAGATTTCCAGCTTAGCTAGGCTATTAAAGGAAATGTCAATCAATACTCCACTCAGTGTGCTGAAGAATAAGGTCTTTCAGAATATTCTTAATTTCTCTATAGAGTTAAAAAGTATCTCATTTTGATCACCATGCAGTTTGTAATTCTAAGACTGAATGGAACCCACCTGTCCCATATGGAGGCCCTTTTCTTCAAAAACAGAAAGAACAAAAACAAAACAAGAAAAAGTCCCTTCTTGGATTCACTTCCTTATGGGATCAGAAATTATTTGTCCAGGTGATTATAATACATAGTTGGTGAGCTGTATCTTGCTAGATGATTAATGAATGCCGATTGATGTATAATACCATTTGTGAAATCTGAGGTTTGAATGGATATCAACAGTTCAAGAAGTTTTGTGACTTTGATTGTGTGGCATTGATTGATTATGGATACTCAGGAATTCTGAAAATCTGATAATGTGTTGAGATGTACTACAGTTAATACTTGATAGCATCACTTAGTGCACAGCAAGATGCCATGTTTTTTCTGCCATTATAAGCTAAAAGCTAAAACAGAAGCAGTTGCTTTTAGATATTGCATGCTTCTGGTTATTTGGAAAAATGAAACATCTTTAGTTCCCAATATTTTAAAAGGTTCTAAATGTTAGAATATGAAGAAAATAGGTAAAGACAATCCTTATGAAATGTATCAATCAACCAATCAATCAATTCCAGAACTGTCTTCCTATACACGTGATGGTGAACCTATGGCATGCGCGCCAGAAGTGGCATGCAGAGCCCTGGTCTTTGTGTTTCCAGTGCAAAAACCAGCTGGCCGGCGCGTGACCCAAAGGCCAGCTGGCTGGCATGAGCATGGGCACTGGCCACCTGGTCTTTGGGTTTCTGGCGCTCCAGCATGCATGCATGCATGCACGAGCGTTCCGGTTTGGGCACTTAGTGCTGAAAAGGTTCGCCATCACTGTCCTATACAATCAATATACCCAATTCAGTGGGGTTTTTTCTATATATATATATATATTTATGTCTATGATTTCTGGATGTTCTTTCCATATTGTTTTGTTAATAAGTGTCCTAGAAAAATATACATGAAATGAAAATTCTTACATAAAACAGTTTCACGAGCAACACATTTGATCACTGTTTTAAAAATGTTTAATTTATGAGTTGTACTGGAACATTATAACATTCTAACTTCAATAAGAAACCCTGTTTCTTTTTATTATTTTAAATTATGTTAGTTTTTTTAAATTGTCTTACTATTTAAGATAATATTTGAAAAGCATTTTTGACAAAGGAATTTTATGACAAAAATTGAAATCCTAGGCAAATATGGATAATGGATAAATGAATGGCATAGCTTTACATTTGCCCTAGCTACTGCTTCCTGAATGAGTTGTAAGATAACTCTGCATCAGTTCTTCATCAGTAAATTCATTAATTTATTGTGGTGAGAAATACTTTCCTTCCCTTAGCTGCCAGTATACAAAAGACATTTGAATACTGGCAGAAATAGCGATAGAAATACATATACTTTATTTCTGTGCCAGGAAAAACTTGCCTTCTCAAACTTTTGAAATATGCCAAGATTTGTTGAAAATTTAGGCAAGATTGGCAGGGAAGCTTTTTCCTAGTCCTCTATCCTCAATTTCTAAATTGATGTTGCCTGGTTAGATGTTCCAGCTGCCAAATGATCTAGTTTCATGGAGTACCTGGCAGAGCAAACAACAATAATTCGGTTACTTTCTCATTCAAATTATGGCAATTGTGGCATTCCAGTTAAAAGAGAAAGTAATCTACTAGACTAGGGATGTTCCATTTCCAGCCAAGGGTAACAGGGGCCAGACTGAGAAACAGGCACTTAAGTTCCAGCACCTGGTCCGTTACAAGCATGGTTACTGAGTAGTCCTCAGCTGGGTGGTACTTCACTTATGTGATAGATAACACACATATTCTGATGTCTACAGTGACTTGACAACAGAAGTTGTGTTTGCTCAGCTGCCTTTCTCACTCTGCTATTCCTGGGAGCTCACTTTAGATCCCAGGCTATTGGAAGATATTGTCTGAATTCTTAAAACAGCTGAAATACTGGGTCTATGATTTGTGTAGCCATGCCTGTTATATCTTTGCTCATGAATTTTTGGTTCTGTGTGCTGAAGTGTCAGGGCACAAAATGCAGGCATGAAACTATTTCTCTAAATCAGTGGTTCCCAATGTGGGGTCCACGCCCCACAGGGGGGACAATTTGATCTTTAATGGAGGCAATTGGAACCCTGTTTAAACCAAGTTAATGGCCTTTTAGGCTTCCTCCGCATCAATAGGAGTCCACTTTTTGAATAGTAAGAATTATATGTCACGGGGTGGGGTGGGGCATCAGGATTTTAGAGATGCTTAGGTGGGGCATGGCCAAAAAAAGGTTGGGAACCACTGCTCTAAATGCTTTAATCTCTAATTTGTAAAATGCTATATCCTTGGTTTTCAATATAAAGCTAAAAACAGCCCAAAGCGTTCGGGAGAATTGATGTTAACATAATGTAATGTTTGAAACTGATGAAGCATGGGATTTTGATTTTCATGCCAAAGATACCCATTTGGTAAACAAGGAACAGATGGCCGAAAGCTTCAAGACCGGAAAAAGAGCAGCCAAATGTGCACTGGCTCAAAAAGGCACGAGTAAGAAGCCCAGAATGTGAACTTTGCACTGATTAAGATCATATCCATACATAATGCATATATACACAGAAATATATGAAAATTTCTAAAATTCAGCAACCTAACACTTATTTAACATGTTTGTGTCTGCTCTGGAATGTAGAACTGAGCGAGAACAAGAGTTTTATCACTGCGCCTGGCAGGAAACTCATGCTACCATTCTTGTTTATTTTGTTGTAAACATTTATTTCTACAATCGTATGGGCAGGTTTGATGAGCTCAATAGAACAATTGGGTGAATTTGCACAGGTAAACAATAACATTTCTATTGAACCACTTTCATTTTTTTCAAAATTGCATACTGTACCTTTTTCTTTTCTGAAAATAAGACCCTGTCTTATATTTTTTTTTGCCACCAAAAAAGGCACCAAGTGTTATTTGTGTGTGTATGTGTGTGTGTGTATGTGTGTATGTCATCCACTGACTCACCTCACTGTGTGTCGCCACTGGCCTCTTTTTCGCTATTAGAGGCCTTCAGAAACTTCTTCATCCGGCAAGACCATCAAGACTTTCCTGAAGGTCTCTGCAGCTGATAGCAGAGCTCTGGATCTATCCTGAGCTCTGTTATTGGCTACACAGGCCTTCAGGAAAGCCTTTCTGGTTGCAGCAAAAGAAATGGGCTGAGGTATGTGAGGCCTGGCTGCAACTGTCCGAAGGTAAGTAGTAGGGCAGCTCCACCCCCCCAAATGCTACCCTAGCTTAATTTTAATTGTGTATCCTGGAGTGGGCGGGATCTTAATTAGGGCTTATTTTGGGCACACGTGTAAAAATCAAGCTTTAGTTCCCAATATTTTAAAAGGTTCTAAATGTTAGAATATGAAGAAAATAGGTACTTTCTGAGTAGGTCATATTTTTGGGGAAACATGGTAGTATCAGTTATCAGTCTTTAAGGTTAGTAATCGAAGTATGAGTGTCTTCAGAATCATATATCATAATTGGAAGTATGGTTTTTAGACTAATTATCTAAAGAATCTGCAAGCTTTTAAGTTGTTTAGAATTCTTAATTGGGCTAGTTATTACAAATAATGTTATAACTTTTGTCAGATAAGACATGGCATCTCCTTTAGAGCCCACAGGGATAAGTGTCTCAAGTCAAAGCTTCAGTTTTTAAAAATAATTTACCAGTATCTCCTGCAGACACAGCATGAATAGAGAACCAATTCATTTGTCTAGGCGGCATACAATGCGACAAGCAGAGCAATGGAAAACCTTAGTAGAAAATGACTAGATGGCACTACTAGATGGCAGCAAAGAGATGCAGAAAACCTGTTTCAATTTTTGTAGTCCATTTCTGGTAATTGACGTGACTGTTCGCTCTGTTACTCCCCAGACTGTATGTGAGCTACTATTGTTGTTGTTGCTATTCCTCCATTTTAGTGGCTTGTGTGAACAAGGCCCCAGCACTAGAAACAATGTGTTTCTTCAGATATGGCTGCCAAACTCTTTACTAATAAATACGCTGGAATCCCTACCTGAGAGCCCTCAACTATCTTGGGCCTCAACATCTTTGCTTATGTCCCCGAACACAGGTGATATGAGGAAGCAAGAATGTCCAAATATTTAGTCAGAAGAACAATTATTTCTTTTGTCCATGGAGGTTACCATGTGTACAAAAACTGTCCAATATTGATTCTATATTCACAATACAATGTTCATATTACAACTAATTTTGACTCATGTTTAAATATTTTACATGTAGTCCTTGACTTACAACCATTTTTAATGACTGTTCTAAGTTACAGTGGCACTGAAAAAAAGTGATTTATGATTGTTTTTCACATTTACAGCTATTGCAGCATCCCCATGGTCACATGATCAAAATTTGGACATTTGGCAACTGACATATATTTATGATGATTGCAGTGTCCTGGGGTTATGTGATCACTTTTTCTGACCTCTGACAAACAAAGGCAATGGGGAAGCCAGATTTATTTAATAACCATGTTACTAACTTAATAACTGCAGTGATTCACTTCCAGAGGTCCCCAAACTTGGCAACTTTAAGACTGGTAGACTTCAACTCCCAGAATTCCCCAGCCAGCCATGGGAGTTGAAGTCCACCAGTCTTAAAGTTGCCAAGTTTGAAGACCTCTGACTTAACCACTGTGACAAGAAAGTTTCTAAAATGGGGCAAAACTCACTTAGCAATTGTGTTGGAAATTGCAATGGAAATTTTGAGCTCAATTGTAATTGTACATTGAGGACTATCTGATATCTTAAACATTTTCTATGGAGTGAGTAGGCTATGATTTTTTTCCCAAGTTTATTTAAAGACAAATCAAGAATGCCAACCCTCTCTCTTCTACTCTTAGTAATAGTTGTTGTAGTTTTGGCCAACAAAATCCAACAAACAAACAAACAAACAAACAAATAATTGGGATCAAAATTAAGAAACACAAGATGAAATGTTATGCAGATATAGTATTAATAATCATGAAAGCATGAAGTTCCACATAGCTGTTCATGAAATTACTCATAGATTTTCACTGCTTTTCCAAATACAAAGGCACTTATCTTTTACAGAATAACATTCTGCGTAAAAAAAATCTGGGTATGAAATAACAAAAGTTCCAGTGAAACATTTAGGATTTTACTTGACAGGATGTAACAAAGACATGTTTCGAAATGATTACAATAAACTACAAGAAGAAATAAAACAAGAAAGGTGAGAAAAGCTTAAAACTTTCCTGGCTAGGAGCTACAGTGACATTAGAAATGGAAGTATTACTCAATATAAACTTCTTATTTGAAATAGTAACATTTTAAAAATGAGTTTTTATTTATATTGTTGAAAATGCTATGAAATTAATGCTGATATTTATATATATCGTTCATATCGGTAAAGGTATTTAAAGGTATTGGTTTGAGATTTAATATTTTCAGTCCTGAGCAAAGAAAATAGATATATGGACATGTGTTCAGCATTAGAAAGATAAACACCTCGCTCTAATTATTTGGTGGTTTGTAGAATTGATTAATATAGATTAGCTATAGATAACTGTAATGGATCGTGGCTTAAGTTTCTTGATGTCTGCAAATGTAAGTCTTTGTGTTCTTGTTTCTTTTTTCAGCTTTGTTTCTTCTTTCATAATTTAAAAATAACAAAAGAAGAAAAAGTGAATAAAAAGGAGGGAGAAATAAAACATTTTGTTGTGAATGTACGAAGGGAAAAAAGAGATAGAGATAGGCTGTATTTTTAAAGAATCTTTTGTAACTGACAAATAAAACAGGGCTATTAAACTTTGCAGCATCATGTTAGCCTCTTCAGCCAATCTAAGATAGAGAAGCTAACTTAGATGGATTTAGAGCACTCACTTTATGGCTACATTTTATGGAAGTCTCTTCTTTCTCAAAGTTATTTAGCACAGGGCTTCTACTTAAGGGTATAACCTCTAGCTGTCAGGAAGATGAGGTTAATGGCAATGCTACACTGGGAATTATAGAAGATGTACAGCCATATATCTTAACATTTCTTCTCCATAGAAAACTATTTTTCACCTTTCCTTCTCAAGCTTTCTAGACATCTGGTAAATAGTTTGAGATATCTTGCTTTAATATAGATCTCCACAAAAAAAAAGGTTTGCTATTTTAGTATTCCTACAGCATAGTTATCTCAGTTTTATATTTTGACATAAAAAGCTTGATGACATACCTATATCAGAGAGAAACAGCAGATCCTCCATTTAAAAATCCATTAAACTTGTTCAGACATATTAATTTGTCTTAATTTTACATATATACAAAACAACCCTAGTATGATAACATTGTATGTATTTTAAGTGCTGCAAGTATTTCTTCTGCTATTGAAGACTGAAGCATGTATCAATTGCAGAAGAATGGACAAAAGAAAGTGACCTTATTCATGCTTAATGTACATAAAGTGCTAAATTATAATCTGGTTTGTTAGTTTAGTTTAGCATCTTGTGTAAACCTTGCCCATAAGCCATGCAAGAACTGTTACCAACAGAGACTATTTTGAGAGCATATGCTCACAGATATTCAAGCAGACTCTTTCTCCTCAATTCTGACTGAAAATATCAGGATTATGCTGTACCAATCACCAATATATAATTTTTGACTGTACCTAATCTTTATAGACTAATTTAGGCAGATGTTTGTTATTTACAAATATTCACTAGACCAGAGTGTACATCATCCATGTCACTTTGTGTTATTCGTGTAATATCATCATTATAGAAATGCCACATAACCTCATTTTAATCAATGTGTGTCATTTGCATAATATCATCATTATGCAAATGAAATTAATTGGAATAGAGTGGTCCATTTCACGCAAAGTCTGTTGCTTGAAGGCTGTTATGAGTGTAGTGATGAATATGTAACTCTTGCTAAACTATATTGTTGACTCAATTCTATTTTGTCTCCACTTTTTCATTTTGTCTTTGTTACATGACTCTAAACATTTCCCCTATTTTAGCTTAAGCTTTAAGGTCCAATATTTGTAGGAAATAGTTCCCTTTTTCAGACAAAACTGACACCCTTATGCCCATTCAATTAAGTGAATGGCAGGCATGTCCAATTAGGAAAAGGGATCCTAGTTTATTTTATTTATTTTATTTATTTTGTCAAGTACATACAAGATAGAAATTA
>JANHGD010007800.1:101860-112499 GCA_027560375.1 Imantodes cenchoa | reverse complement strand
ACACAGGGACTCAGGGATTTCCAAATATTCTGGCTAGTTGTACATTTGGAATTTTGGCAACACTGGAAAAAATTCAGATCTAATAAGACACTGCATAACATTTATTTATAGAAATTGTCAGTGATAATTTGAGCAGAAAAGTAGATTCTTCTCTGCTATTGTACATGTTACAGCAGGAAACTACAAATTCACAGCCTTGTTACTGTGTAGGATTTAACTTTCTTCTTCTATCTACCTGAGTTTGATTACAAAATTTTAAGATATGGGACGTTAGTCTTACCTGATATGCCCATTCTCATGGTGATCCAAAGGAGAGGCCAGGATGGGTAGCTCTAGTCCTCCAGCTCTATGACTGAGTTGTAACATTTAGGACCGCCTCCCTGCCAACAGTCCAGTTTGAAACGAAGCCGATATGACACCCAACATATTCCAGAATCCGGAAAGTCCGAACATCATCTGTGCTGACCGATGCCACAGTAGCGCCTCCAGGCCTCAAGGTCTGTACAGAACCAGCCAAGTCCGACGATAAACCCTACCAGGGCTAGGAACACAACCTCCCCCAAAAGCAAACAAACATTTTTTCTCATTGCCATGAGAACAGGTGTATTAGGTAAGACCAATGCTCCTTCTCCATAGCATCCTCTGGAGAGGCCAGGATGGGACATACCAAAGCTTGGCATGCCCTACGGGTAGGAGTCCAAACTTTCCTGTGGACCCTTGTGATCATGGACCTGCTGAAGGACCCTTCTGCCAAAGGCAACCTCCACCAATGCAAAAGAATCCAATCTATAGTGGCAGATGAATGGCGAAGGGGACGTCCATGTTGCCGCCTTGCATATCTCTTCCACGGAAGCCTGGGTGGCCCAGGCAGTGGTGGTAGCCATACTCTTGGTCAAATGAGCAGTGATCCCCTGGGGTACTGGGAGCACCTCTAGTTCATGGGCATGGGTGATAGCCGCCCGTAGCCAATGTCCCACCATAGAAGGTGTCACCTTGTGGCCTAGAGTTGATGGCTGAAAGGACATGAACAGAGATTCAGTTTTCCAGGAGGAAGCAGTTTTGGAGATGTAAATGCGAAGGGCACACCTCACATCCAGAGTGTGCCAGGTCTGTTCCAAGGCTTACCATGGTCTGGGACAGAAATCTGGCAAGATCAACTCCTGTGTCTGGTGAAACAAGAAATTGACCTTTGGAAGAAAGGTGGGGTCCAACCGCAGAACCACTCTATTTGAGTGAAACACGCACATGTCCTTTCGCACTGATAAGGCTGCCAACTATGAAATGCGTCTTGCTAGCGTGATGTCCACCCGGAATGCCACATTGTATGAACATAAATGCAGGCTAGCCTCCCTCAATGATTTGAAGGGGCTTCTAGTAAGGGCCTGCAAAACCTTGGTCAAGTCCCAGGTAGGATAACTGTGGACCATACGTGTTTTAAATTGGAGGGCCCCCCCACAGGAAGGTCCGAATTCTGGGATTATGAGATAGGGAACCTGAATCCCCCCTGTGTTAACATTGTGGAAATGCGGCAACCTGATGCCGCAGAGTGTTAGGAGACAGCCCTTTGTACAAGCCTGCCTGTAAAAAATCCAGAATGTCAGCCACAGCTGCCCCCATAGGGTTCAGGTGAGCAGAGGTGCACCATTCCAAAAAGTCCGCCAAGTTGCATCATAGATGCACATGGTTGAGGGCTGCATGGCCACCTGCATCGTCAAAATGACCATTGTGGAAAATCTTTCCTGGCTCAGGAGCCTTTGCTCAACCTCCAGATGGTCAACTGGAGCCATTGAGTCTCTGGATGGACCATGGGTCATTGGCTGAGGGAGGCCCACTCTGGGAGGATCCTCCACAGTCTGGTGATGGACAGGCTGACCAGGTCGATGAACCACAGTCTGCAGAGCCAATGGGGAGCCACCATTAAGAGTTCTGCCTTCTCTGATAGAAACTTCCTGACCACCTCCGGAGCTAAAGGAATTGGGGGAAAGGCATATAAAAGCCCCGAAGGCCAAGGACATTGCAGGGCATCCATGCCTTCTGTTCCCGAGGCTGGAAACTTTGAAAAAAACCTGGGGAGATGAGCATTCATCAGAGAAGTGAAGAGGTCCACAATCAGGCACCTGAACACCGAGACAGATCCTCAAACAAGCTGGTGTTGAGTCACCACTCTGATTGATCTACGGTGGCTCTGCTCAGCCAGTCTGCCTGCACGTTGGAAGTGCCTGCAACATGAGCCACCCTGAGTGACAACAAATGAATCTCTGCCTACTTGTACAGGGACTCCACCTCCCCCATGAGGACCCAGGACCTGGTCCTCCCTTGCCTGTTCACATGAGCCATGGTAGTCATATTGTCTGCAAGCAGGAGGACATGTTGGCCCAAAACCACCTCCTCAAAGGCCCTGACAGTGAGGCGAGCCATCCTGAGCTCCAGCCAATTGATGTTATGCTGGAGCTCCTGTGGGTTCCATCGACTTTGCGCCACCCTGGAACTGAGATGGGCCCCCCAGACGGATTGACTGGCATCAGAGGTAATGGTTAGTCTGTCCTTCTCCCAAAAGGGGCAGTCCCACGACAGGGCTCAGGACCCCCACTAGTGGAGTGAGTGAAGCACATCCAAAAGTATGTGGACACCTGTCCGAGAGGTACCACAACCTGCTCTCTGGAATGGAAGAAGGAACCACTGAAGTGGCCTTGCATGGAAATGAGCCAGGGCATGATATCAATGCAGGATATCATCTTCCCCAGAAGCTGAGACAGAGAGAACAAGGGGGTGACTCCGTCTTGGATGATTTGACTAGACAGGACCTGGATGCAGGTCCGTCGCTGCTGGGAAAGGAAGACAAGTCCGTTGACAGTATCAATAAGGGCTCCAAGATGAACCAATCTAGTAGATGGGATTAAATGACACTTGTCCAAATTCACAGAAAACCCGTGGTCCCGAAGGACCCGCATGGTAGTGTCCAAGTCCTGAATTGCTTGTACCTGAGAGGACACCTGAATCAGAAGATCATCAAGGTAACACTGGATGTGAATAGACAACAACCTGAGGTAAGCTGCTAGCGTGGCAATGATTTTAGTAAACGTTCGGGGGGCTGAAGCCAGCCCGAATGGGAGAGCCGAATACTGAAAATGGCGGCTGGCATAGCAGAACCTCAGGAATTTCCTATGGGCTGGGTAAATCGGAACATGGAGGTAGGCCTCTGTAAGGTCTACCAAAGTGAAGAAATCTCCCTCCTGTAGGCCCACCAGGATGGAATGGAGGGAGTGCATTTTATACTGCCAGTATACCAGATATTTGTTGAGGCCTTTGAGATTCAGAATCTCCCACCATCCCCCCGAGGCTTTGGGAACTATGAAGAGCATTGAATAGAACCCCGTCCCATGCTCCACGTTTGGGGGGGAGAATAGAGGAAGAGGTAAGTGCCGCAGCTGGATTATCCACCCTGGGGACCTGAACTAGATCCAGAAGATTGGAGTCCACCCCAAACAGCGTATGTTCTGAGCCATATGGTTTCATAGTGGCCGCAGGCAAGATCCACTGTCGCCAGATCATGTCCAAAAATATCAGAGGGATGGGAATGGCATTCGATTCCGAGGTCCATTCCATGAACAGAAAATCATCCTGTTCAGTCGTTTCAGATAGCGAGTCCAACTGGGTAGATTCCTTAGGTAGTTGCGCCGTGCTGTGGAGTTTTAAGAGAAGGGGCTTAAAAAGAGTTGGATTAAAGAGGCCCTTGAACACCAGTCTGTCTGAGAACTCAATCTCACAGTCAGATAGATCTCCCTCCTCCGGCAACTCTCTCTCTGAAAGGGAAGATTCATCCCACTCAGCTGGACAGCGGGTAGGGAAGTTGATAAAGGACCTCCCTGGGGGGAACCCAAAGATCTCTGGTGATCCCTAAGGCCTGCCTCTGGCACAGGAGCTGGTGAGCCTATTGGAGACCCTGGGAAACCTCCTCCCAAACTGCCTGGGCAATCTACTGCCTGAGGAAGGAGGCATCTCCTGCTCTAGAGAACCCCCCTGATGGAGTCCTGCAGCCATCGGAGTGAAAGACACCTCCAGAGCTCACCTATGTACCCCTAAAGTGGCTCCCTTTTCTATGGAAATGCCCTGAGGCTGGGCCACCAGCTGGGTGGACGTGCCCACTTGAGCGGTGACCTGATCACTCCCTGTGAAGGGAGACCAGGATCTGGCAGGAAGAAAGGAAAGATCAATTTGTTGTTGCGCTGGCATGATGTGGCCGCCTGGAGTGGCCAATGGTTGAACAGGTGACAGACCCTTTTCTATGGCTGCCTTCTTAGCATGGTCAAACTCTCTGCCCAATGCCTTCTGACACTGTGTAGCAGCCTTCTCCTTTGCCCTAAAGGCCTTATTTTGAGCCTTGGCCTTCGCTTTTACTTTAGAGGCAGCCATCAGGCTGGCTGATCTTGGCTTGGCTGCAGCTTTGTCAGCTGTGCCAGAAGACTGAGGTCACGAAGCACCCTCCTGCAAGTGGCTGGGCCCAGCACTTCTGTCTTCCATTGCAGCCAGAAGAAAAAATTAGGCAGGCACGCTAACAAGCACCACTGCCGGCACAGCTTTTCAGTTAGGTGGGCATGAATACTGGACCCACCATAGAATGGGCAGTCTCACACGAAACTCTGCTGCCTGGAGCCTGGACAAGATGATCTTAGGATCCTGCCACAAAGCCACTGTAGGCCGTTATAAATCAAGAAAAAAAGGCCAGTGCCTATTGCCACTGAAGAGGATAGTTTTAAGCTGTGGCTCAAAGCCTCTTAGAGAAGAGGCAAATCTTTCAAAATGGCCTCCAGTAAAAGGAGCCGGTGACTGGGTTCAAAAGCCCAACCCCCTCCAAGCTCAATCCTTATGGAGAGCCAAGGGGAAAAAAAAACTGGCTGCAGGGACCACAATAATAACACTTGCAGTGCTGTAGTCAAGTCAAGGCAATCCCATAGGAAGAACTTCCCATAGGAAGATTTTGGCCCCAAAACCAACTGAAAAAAGATGGCTGCTCCCTCAAAGCTTCCAACTGCCCAGAGCAGGGAGCCAAGGGAAACTTGGCCAGAAGCTCACCAATGTCCTTCTCAGGCAGGAAAGCATCCCAGCATAGCCAGCAAGGTCGCAAGCCCCAGAGGCTTGAATTTCAAAACAACCACTTTTTTTCCTTCGAACGACGAAGTGCTTCAAAATGGCCAACTGCCATTCAAAGCTGCAATCTGCTTCAGCAAAGAGCCAAGGAGCTATGGCCAGACTACACTCATTAAAGACCAAGTCTGATAATCCAATCTGGGTAGCTCTGAGCCCGGAGCTAGCCTCCGACTATCCAAGCAGTGAGGGCAACTGCCCCGCTCTATCTGCAGCCGCAGAGAGCACCACCAAACAGCTGATCGAGCTGACAGTTCATTTCTCAATAGAAGGAGAAGATACAGATTGCCCTTTGTCAAAATATCAGGGCATTTTCTTTACTAACAATCCTAACCTAAATTTAGCTAAGGAGAAATCTCCAGAGGGTCCTTCAGAGCTAGGACTGAGTTGAAGAACTGTATTGTTGGCAGGGAGGTGGTCCTAAATGTTACAACTTAGTCATAGAGCTGGAGGACTAGAGCTACCCATCCTGGCCTCTCCGAAGGATGCCATGGAGAACTTGTTATTATGCTTTTAATGACTTTTTGTTTTTTATTTTTTGCAAATAAAACTTCTCACATTTGGTTCAGTCTGGATACCACCATTATTGAAGAGTTAATTATAGGAGGATTTGGTGACTCATTTTGTTAGACTGAATCAATTTGGGATTTGTGACTTCCAAAGATATAGACAGGTTATTTGGAGCAGTAAATTCTACCACTTATCCATTAGATCTTTACCTAATTTGGTTTGTAACTTCTAGGTGGCAGGTTATTAGACATCCTTAATTTCCCTGATTGCCTGATTTATATTTAGCAGTGCGTTGAAAGAGGGATAGTAAATTGTCACTGAATCCAGACATGTCAGATATGCTCACTGTGAGTGGGTGTATTCCAGAAAAGTAATAGACATTGCTTTTCTGAATTGGGCTATAGTCTCCTAGAAAGAACAGATGTTCACATGGGGCAGTTTCTGGATTCAACTGTCTCACTGTTTGAAAGAGTCAGGAGTACCCTTTACCCTTTACCAGTTGTGTCTTTTCCAGCAACAAAATACTGTGGGCCACATGCTGGTAACTTTTAGATATGACTACCATAGCACACTTTTGTGACTCTTGTATTAAACACGAATACCTCAATTAATGTCAGATTTAGTAATGAGGTTGGTTTCTAAGAAACCACACTATGTTGTAGTAAAAAGATAGCATTGCATCTGTTTCTAATTTGTTTTAGCATAATGAAAAGTATTGAGCCTTTTCTCTTTATCTGCCACAATTCTTTGCAATCCATTCACTAAATTAAATGGCTTAATCTCTTCATTTATTTAAAAAAGGCTTTTAACAATTTTAATTACTGATTTTAATTTTAACATGATTGTATTAATTTTGATTTTATGTTTTATAGTAAATCACCAAGAGACCTCAGTAGGCAGTATAAATCGAATGACTGACTGAATGAAAGACTATAACAGCATACTCCTGTGAGATTCACATTCCAGTGTTAGTGCAGCACAAAGGATGATGATCAATGTAGGAAAATGCTGGAATGCACAGATTTAAAACCTGTTATTCAATATTATATGCATATGTCTTGACCAAGAACATGAAAGAGGAGACAAGGGAACAAAGTTCCACTTTAAGGGTAATTTACGCTGCAGTGTAAACTGCTTGTTTGTCACATTGTTCCTGGCTGCTTCTGAAGCTTATTTCATCAATTCAGATCTGGATTGTAGTGTGTTGGCAAAGATGTGTGGCTGAAGATGGGATTGGTTGTTCCCCTAGTTTCCCTTATTTGTTCATGTAAGTAGCAGTGAATGGCCTATACTAGTAATGTGCCAGTAAAGATAAATCTGTCCTATAACACAGATCTGTGTTTAATCGAATACTGAAGTTCATGATATTTTTCTATAATTCATACATCAGAAATTATTTTGATCAAGAATACTGAAATGTATCTTTTTAGAAGAGAAAGATTGCCTGGTTTAAAATCAAAAGATGAAGGGCATGGAATGTCAGGTGGGCTTTGAAATTTCATTAATTAGAGTATATTTTTGGAGAATTTGAGCTCTGGACCATGAATCTTAATTCAAGACCTCACTCCTGACTGTTTTGATTCTTTGTTCAATCTAACCTTTTGTCCATAGACTTCTATTCAATTCCCGCCCACTCCCCCTGTCAATTATGGCTGGGTGTGATGAAGTTACATTGCTGTCTTCTCCACAAAGTGGGAAATCATAAAAGAACTTTTTTTCCTAGAAAAATATAAGGCATTTACTTTGAATTTAAATCTATTCTTTTTATTAATTAAAACTCTAGCCTATTTTGAATTTTCAAAGCCAAAATCAATCTCTATGAACCAGAGTACTGTATTTCCCCTTAAACTGAAAATTTGTGGCTGTTGCTGATTTGGTGGGATTTATTCAATCCTGTGTAAGACTGAATCTGTTTTGGACTTAATCTAACATGCTGGAGATCAGTTGACAGGATCAGTTGATTCCTTTTTGGCGTAATCTAAATAGCCTTCATTGATCAAGTTCATTAAGATTATTGTGAGACTAAGTTATTGTCTTTCTTGGGTGTGCCAGTGAAGCTTCACCAAGCATTTCTCAGTTATCTCTTTGATTATCACAAAGAATTTGGTGTAGAAAATTATGAGGTAATTAAAAGGAATATTATAATGTTATCATTTCTGAGATGCAAACATCTAGACAACTACCAGATGGCAGGATAAAATACAGAAAATGTAGAGATATACAGTTATGATAGTCCTTAGGAAGATCTGAAATATTAATTCACTGTAATTGTATGTGCACAGTATGCAGGTATAAGGACAGACTATAGCGGTTCTTGCTCATATGATACCAGCAGTCCATCTTTCCTGGACACTTACATTTCTGCACCAGTCATATTAGGTAGGGTAAAATAATTAGTGCATGAATAATGGAGAGAAGGGAGTCTGGATCCCTTCTCTTTGCTATATAACCTTTAGCCATTTATTTTAGAAGGCTCAAGGATAAATTTTATTAAGTAGACATTTACTTCCAGCTAAGAGTAGATAATATGGCACTTTCTGAAATCAATCATCTGACTCATTAAAAGGCAGTTTCTTAGGTTCCTGGGAACTCTTTGTTTGTCTATGGAATGTTTATGTTTAGTTGATCAGCTCATAGCTTTAAAAGTCACAGAGTATAAATATTTCACATTTAATAACATTCGAATTGTAGCTACATGGTGATATTATTGCCAATATAGTGAATGTCACACTACTTTTTGTTGTAGATGCCAAAAACTATCCTATTTCATCTACCACTATGTTCAGCAACCCTTATCAAAATGTAGTAGAGAGTTATCCCCAGTGAACCCAATAGAATATATTTGTATATAAACAGCCACATCATAATTTTAGTGCCAAAAGTATTTAGAGAAAGCAAGAAGAAATTAGGGAAATGGGAAAGGTGCCATTTTAGGGTTGTAAAAAAGCAAACAACCCTGTAATATTAATGAATGATTACATTAACTGTAGCAAATAAAGGGATAATAAGTTGTATGGTTTCTCTCTATCTAATATTAATAGGCATAGGGTACAGGTCTTTTTATACCTATGAAATTCTTCTCAACTGGAATTATGATTGGACAAATGAAGGAATGAACAAAACGTGATTCTTTACAAATATTACAGTGTTATCAAGCATGGCAGATGCTTATGAGACAATCTTTAACTGTTCCCAAATATCAGGGAAAAGCCTATTAATCTGTTTTATGGGGGTTTTTTTAAATGAAGAAACTCATCCAAAATGACTGCCTATTGATTACTTTAGAAACCCTCAGTTGCAGAGTGTACTTTCAGCTGATGTTTACTTCTAGTTGGGAGTTGGGGTGGTGAAGAGGAAATGTAAAGTACTTTGCCAGGAAGTTTAATAACACGTTTTGCTTCCTCTGGCTTCTGCTTCCATTATTTTCAAGCTGAACTGCATGTTTGTTCCTCAGAGACAGCCAACACCTGCCTCTCATTATAATCAGGAAAGAAACAGGTTCCTTCATCTTCATGAGATGTAATTTTGCAGTGATTAACAGAAATGAAAAGGAAAAAAAGGCCCAGGAAGAAAAAAATCAACTAAAATATAATTCATTTATATATTCCAAAGTTTATTTAGGCACAGTGACAAAAAGTAATGTTAGCTTTATGTAAATTTAGAAACACATAAATGGATGATGAATTGCTGAGCCTCCTTGCCTAAGCATTATCCTTCTTTTGTATATAATATGCTTCACTTCATACTTTCAGCTTGATGCATTCATACCATCCAAGGAACAAAATTTGATCTGATTGTATATATACAGGCCTTTATCTTGTTTAACAAATAGATTCTGGGTCACACTAGTAATAGCTTGAAAATATTTAGATAACAAAAACCAATAACAGCTCTTTGCCCCAATAAAGAGGGACTTTGGTTGTTTGACTTTGCCATCCATCACCTTAAGTCAGTGTTTCTCAACCTTGGCAGTTTGAAGATGTGTGGACTTCAACTCCCAGAATTCTTCAAACTGCCAAGGTTGAGAATCACTGTTTTAAAGTAAGCTTCAAAATGGTTTCATTTTATCTACTTTTTAAATGAAAGCTTTTACAAAATACATTGATCTTTTTGCTTTCTTTGGTCAAATATTTTATGTTGCTATTCATTTAATTAACTAGCTTACTGCATTTAAGTTACCTGATTATAGATTTTGAATTGAATTTGTGTGATTCCTACTGTAGGTTGATTGAGAATACCCGGTAGTAGTCTTGAAAATATTTTAAATTTACTTTTGTAAAGAAAATTTCCCTCACAAATTGGTTTTCAACATGGGTTTTGTGAAATTTTGCAAGTTGCATAAAAGGTAGAATGTACATGTTTAGGAAACAATGGTAGAGATCTTTATAGCTTACTTAATATAATATTTTTTTAAAGCTGTTTGATGTTGGAAATGAAAGTGAGTAAGCTATATGAATATTCAGTCATCTACTGTTGAAAAAAGATTGCTTTTGTAACATATCATCATGATATGTGCTGTTGTCATAATTAGTAAAAGCTTGAAGATCCGGTTTGATCAACTGATTTTATTCAAAAGACAATGTCACAATGTGACGACTCCTTTTCTTTTTAAAGCTCTTTAATCTTTTATTTTTGCTATCTTTGATTTAGTGTCTGACATGTTATTCTTTCTAAATATAACTCAAAGTTAGCTGTTTTCTCTTACTTTATTATAGATTTGCAAGATAGAACTGATTACAGTACCAAGTCTCCTTCAGGGAAAATGCTACACGTCAATCTATCTAAACCAGAGGCGGGCAACCGGGGTGGGTTCCTACCGGTGCGCCCAGATGTCCGGATTTCCGCGTCGCCAGGTGTCCATGAGTGATTTGCTTCCTGCGTCTGTGCAGGAAGCAAAATCGCACGAGAGGACGCTAGCTCGTGCGAGATTTCATCAATTTGTCCTCTCGTGCAATTTTTCTTCCTGCTTCTGCGCAGGAAGCAA
>JANHGD010007800.1:54702-65845 GCA_027560375.1 Imantodes cenchoa | reverse complement strand
TAAAAGGTTGGAGGGGGGACATTGGAAATACAAATGGTACCTGATAGCTAAAATTTCTTAAATAAACTTGGTAAGTAGTTGTTAAAATTGGTCAGTTGATTTTAATAATACCCAATATGAGCTATCAGTCTGAGTCGGATTAGGTTTGAGGAAAATTAAAAAATATATATTTGGACAACTGCTGAAGCGATTATATTCATTAGCTACTTGAAGGGACAAAAAAGGGACATAAAGAAAATAAACATATGTAGTAAATTAGATTTTGAGATAGCTTTCCTCTTTATTTATCTTTGTACTTTTCCAAAGTCTGAATATGATGGAGTGTCATTGTTGCTTAGAAAATGAGTGTTTCTGTGTGTGTGTGTGTGTGTGTGTGTGTGTGTCTTTGTGTCTCTCTCTCTGTCTCTCTCTCTGTATCTATCACAATTTATAATCTGTAAGATGAATGTCTTGAATGTCTGTACCTGCTAATGTGGTTCCACTATACAATAAATTATTTAATACAATGGATATTCTATGTGGGTTCCCCCCCCCCCACTAATAATTTTTTTTACAGGTAAGGTTATCCTCTTTTAACATGGTGATGACTAAAACGTTTGTGCTCTTCATATTTTGATGATTTATTTTAGGGATACAAATAAATCTAACACCCCTTCTTTATACCTATAAGTAAATAATATAGAAAATAAGTTTTGTTCCCTGAAATTACTGAATATGTATTTTTCTTTTGAAAATTTTTATTGGTTTCCCACCCAGAGCATAACTGCCAGAGTATGATGGATTAGTGATACATATAGTTGAGTAGGGCCAACTGCAGTTTAATAATATTATAACGGAATTATATACCAGGAAGAAAAAAGAAGAAAAAAGGCAAAATGAACATAAATCAGAATGGAAACAAAATAGACTGCAAGTGGTACTTCTAGCTTACCATAATTAATAGAACAAGCGATTATCATTATAAAAAATTTAAAAAAGATATATTAAAGTTTTCATTTTAATTTTTAGGGAGTATGGAAAGGATTATAAGGTCTTACAAGGTTCAATAGTATAGAAAGGTTCAGATTCAGAAGAAATTAGTATAGCTGAAATGGAAATACCTGAGGGAGAAATATACCCTGTAAAATACTAAAATGGCTCAGATATTGATTGCTCCTTTTCAGCTGTATATATCACTTCATTAATGCCAATTTTCCTACATGAAAACTTCGGAATCAATATGTCGAATACTAAGTCGTGCATGTTTATGAAATTGCTCCCAAATAATAGAAGTGATGTCATTAATCCCAATTCCCAATATGGCAGAGCAGTGAAATGAACAAAAGGAGATAAAGCAATCCTGAAGATAATGACAAACAGTTCCTGTAAAATGCTCAAAACACTGCAAGTATTGTTTTAAGATCTTTCACGTTAATTATATAGGTAATCTCTGCATTTTATAAGTCTGAAGTGAATTTTTTCCCCAATGGATTTAAGCCTAGCTGTCTGAATTAAACAGGTTATAAACAAACATTTATTTATATGGCAGTAGAACTTGAAATCCCGGCTGTAAGATACTACTATTATGTTTTTCCACAGTAAATTATCTTTGACTATAGATTTATTGAATATCCCCATAGTTCAATGACTGGAGATAATGGCTTCTAAAATTAGAAAGCTTCCCCAGTATTTCTATAAATTGTATTACCTTGGGGTAAAAGTGCTACAGGAAGTTTTACCTCCTCTGGGATAAAAGACACATTAAAGGGTATTATTTTATTTGAAAGTAAATTAGGAATCCAATCCTTTGTAGAGTTGAAAATCAATGAAAGCTGCCAAAAAAAGAATTGAGGCATATTTATCATTTTCTGCTCAGATGGTGAAACTGAGTCTTTTTATCTGCCATATTTTGTTACTTTCTAAGAGCTTGAATTGGACATAATGTTACACTATAGCTGTGATGGCGAACCTACAGTACATGTGCCACAGGTGGCATGCAGAGCCCTCTCTGCGGGCATGCCAGCCCAGCTCCACCACGGTATGCGTGCCTCCTGCTGGCCAGCTGATCTCTGCCATGCATGTGCAGGGGATGGGGCGCATGTGGGGGATGCGTACACGCACGCGTGAGGGTTGCATGTGCGGAAGGTGCTTGCATTGCATTTTGGGGCCTCGTGCGGTGCTCCTGCACCCTGTTTTGGCTTCCAGGTTGGTGCATTAGGCCTTCCAGGCCTAAAATGGGGCACCGGGGGGTGCACACAATGACAAAAATGTTAGCTGCACTATAGTTTAATGTTACAAGCTATTCTACAAGCCTACGAGGGGAGTATAAAATTAAATCAAGAGAGCAATTAATGCAGGGAGAAATAGTTGTCAATGGTTTTCTCAATTACAGTTATCAGAAAGATTTAAAACAGATAAAAATAATTAGGGTATGAGCAAAGTAAGACAGAATCTGAACTACAATTGTGTATTAATGATGAACATGTAATTTCTAAAATGTACAAATCTCATCTTCAAATTCAAATTCAGATCCATGATTTATTTTAAATTTAATTATTTTTTAAAAAGGCATCTCAATGAATGATAAGTGAATATTGACTTATTGGACCAACATCTTACAGCTGTGGCTAGGGGGATCTTTGTGCAAGTTAGACTTGTGCACCGATTGCGGTCCTTCCTGGATCGGGAGGCACTCCTTACTGTCACTCATGCCCTCATCACCTCACGATTTGATTACTGCCATGCGCTCTACATGGGGCTACCCTTGAAGAGCATTCAGAGACTGTAACTAGTCCAGAATGCAGCTGCGCGAGCAGTAGTGGGTGTCCCTAGGTTCACCCACTCGTCCTCCATCCTCTGCGAGCTGCACTGGCTTCCTATTGGTCTCCGAACACAATTCAAGGTGTTGGTGCTTACCTTTAAAGCCCAACAGGGCACAGGACCAGGATATCTCCAGAACCACATTCTACCGCATACCTCCCTCTGCCCGGTCAGATCGCACAGAGTTGGGCTGCTCTGGGTCCCATCAGCCAAAGACTGTCGACTGGCGGGCCCATGGGCTAGGTCCTTCTCTGTTGCTGTTCCAGCTCTCTGGAATCAACTATCCCCGGAAGTCCGCACTACCCCCACCCTGCCAGCCTTCAGGAAAGCAGTTAAAACTTGGCTTTGCATCAGGCCTGGGGCCAATGAGTATAACATCTGAAGGTTCGGCCCCATATGTATGACGTGTGAGTGTGAAATTTTTAAAATTGTTGTTGCTTTTTGCTTTACTGTTTTTTATCCATTTTGTATGGTTTTTTTATGTTTGCATGCCACCCAGATTCCCCAGGGAATGGGCGGCATATAAATTTCATTAAATAAATAAATAAATTTCTACATGCCAGAACTAGATAATGAAAAGGGCTGACCTAGCTGCTGTGCAGGGGAATAGAATAAATAGAATGTGACTCTGAGCCTCACTTCTTCATTTAAACAAAATGAAAGCAAGTCCATCGGACCTCAATGCAATGTCAGTGAGAGACATGTTTCATTGAAAAAGTACACAATCAATCCACAAAGTTAAGAGTGAACATATACTTTTACTTAACAAAGTTAGAGGTAATGCAGAACTAAGCGACTGAAAGTGAGGTAAATCTGTTTATTTCAATTATCTCTGATACAATATGTCCAAATTTCAGATGTCTATAGTTTCATGCATAAATTGATTCATGAATTTCCATATTAGAAATAGCTGAAAAGCTTGAAAAAAAAACTTGTACATTCCAGTTTCATGTGCTTCAGTGATATTGTCTAGTTACTTATTTATCTTCAATAGGGGCATTCTATTGGAACAATTATCAATGCTGTACATGAGCAATCCAAATATGTTTCTGCATATTGTAGACCAGCATGTGTCCTTTGTTCAGCTTGCCTCATCTTAGAAAAAACAAATAGTTTCTTGTGTAATTCACTATAGATTCCGAACCCTCGCTTTATTTATACCAGGTTTAAATATACAGAGCAGTATGCTCCCTCCCATATACCAGGTGACTCAACAGAAAAACATTTAGCCTTTCCCCTGGCTCAGCTGATAAGGGAGGAGAACTTGCGACTTGGAGGGTAAAAGCACTGCCTAACAAGGCAAGCAGCCCAAGTTCGAATCTAGAAGGGTATGGCTAGCTGAAGAGAGCTAAATAGCTTGAAATAGCTCTATACTAGTCTCCCTTTATTTCTTTATCAGTTCTTTGTAAGTTTGAAGAGAGAGAGAGAGAGAGAGAGAGAGAGAGAGAGAGAGAGAGAGAGAGAGAATATTCAATTCAGGTTACACTAGAACATATTTATCTCTTTTCCACTATTTTGTTCTTGCAGGGACTCCATACCATCCACAAATACCTTTGCAATATAATGTCTGCCCCACAATAATGTTCACTTGGCAGAATTCAATGCCCTACATTTAATGTTTTTTGTGATTTAGAAAAGATTTAATATAATCCCTATTCTAGAATGCCTTTGTATGCAATAACTTTCAGATGCAACACACAACTGCCCACAAAATTATAGGCCAAATCACTAAAAACTCTCTGGAACCTGGGTGTACATCATTAGGTCTCTTAGAATTGCAATTCTAATCTGTCGCCTACACTGGCTGAGATTTGGGGGGGAGGGGCAACTATATATAGTATAATATTAAGTCATTTGTGATTTTCTCCACCAAATATTTTTTAAATACTGTATATATGACACAACTATGGTTATTACTCTTTAATTAAATAATTTTGCTCCTCAAAGGTCTGGTTTTCTGACCCAAAGTATCAGAAGAACACCCAAAGTATCAGAAGAACACAATATTAAACTCAGTAATCGTAAACCTACTATACAGAATGTGACAGTAAAGGATGCATCTAGCTGTTCCACATTTATACTAATTGGTTAGGTCTACAATTATTAATATTATTTGGTTGTATTTATAGGCTGCCCATATCCAATGATTATGGCATTATATTTTGTTAATTGGGCTTAGTTGGATTGTGAATTTGCCCAGTGGGCAGATATTCCTTAATAATATGAAAAGGTTTGAGATGAAAAACCAAGGCGAGAAGTTGTATCTCTTTGTCCTTCCTTTATTAGCTTTTAACACCCATTATTACTCATGTGAGACAGATAAATCTAATTTTGTATATATTTTCCATCTCTATATTCTTAGCAAAAGCAACTTTTCTTTTATAACTTTTTAGTATTATATGCTACATTATTTTTCTGTCTTCTTCACTATTTTCTATTCACATAATTGGGCCTATGAGAGTGTGTTGAATTAAGGTTCCAGACGGAATAGTTTTTCACAAATGATTAACACATTTGGTTTTTGTACATTGCTATACATAGCCAAGCATCTGACTACGTATTGTTTCTTTAGACTTTTCTTAAAGTCTAATAAAGGATTATAGATTTAAAAAAAAATCTGCATATATATATATGCATGTAGCTCATATTAACATGTATAGCTCAGAGGTGGGTCCAAACCGGTAGCAACCCGCTGGTGATGTCACAATGACATCACAAAACCAGTTCTGTTGGTGCCTGTCCGTGGATGCCGCCATCCTTTTTTTGAAATTTTTTCTGGGTTTTTTTGTGGGGGGGAATTTTTCCCGTTTTTTTTCTTCTGCGCATGCACAGAAGCCGGGTTTCTGGCATTGCACATGCATCACCATCTTGGTTTTGGTTCTTTTATTTTATTTTTCAGCACTGTGCATGTGCGCACATGCAAAGTATGTGCACACCCATGAGGCACACCCACGCAGAGTGGGAGGAAGCGAACTGGCAACAAGGCCAGTTAGAACCCACCCCTGGTATAGATTTTGCTGGTGTAATAAATTGCATTATGAATTAATGGGTTTTAAGTAATGGAAGTATATATTTACACAACAGTATGTCTGACATTATTTCATTATTGCTTGATTATGCTTGAAAGGACGTAATATTTGCCGCTGACAAAAAGCAAGTACTTCTATCCAGAAATCTTTTCATTTTAAGTCATTGATTAAGATACATCTAGTTTATACAAGATTACTGCAAATATATTATTTATTTATTTATTTGTTTGTTTGTTTGTTTGTTTATATTTCATGTATCTAGATTACCCATCTCCCTCAAGATGTCAACTGAACAAAATATTTACTATAACTTACAAACGTTTATGAGCATGTGTATTCCGCCAGGAATTGTAACACTAATAGCTGCTCAGTAGAAATACAAAATGATAACTGAACTGAACTTCTAACAAAAGTGGAGACAAAGGACGCTTCAAAATCATTAGCAAAGCCTTCAGAATATGTAGATACACTATTTACTGTAATTTTGTTTCAAAATGGTTTTGAGTTAAAATGAGTTTATGGAATGAAAACTTCTATTCCAGCAACCCCATTGTGGGGATAGGAGATACTCCTAAGTAATATGAGATTATAATGAGGGCTAGATGAGAAAGATGAACCCAAAAATAGTGCATATCATATTTTCTTGTAATAGATCCTTAACCACACAAAGTTTGGAAACTGTCTAAACTCTGCAAAACAGCTCTGGGACAAATAGTGGGTGTCAGATAATTGAAGGTTGGAAGAAGAAATAGGAAACTATATTTCCATTGTGTATTAAAGTTCATTTTAAAATGTTTTGTGTTTTGAGATTTTCTTTTATATGATGTACTTTTTAAAAACTGTAACCAACCAAAAATCATTTTGGAGTAGGCACCTCAAAATCAAATCATCAATCAATCAGTCTAAGCCAATACATTGCTGTATTTATATATTTGTATATATGCTGGTGTATAATCTCTGGTATTTTTTTAAAAAAAGTACTGTTTGTATCATAGACACATAAACTAGTGTCTCATACAATATCCAGCATACACAATCAACATGGCCCTTAGCTGACATTCTGGGAGATGTAATGCCAAGATAGTTTAGGAAAACTGATGTGTATATATACTGATGTGTCTTTTCTTCAACACTGGGATTGAAAAGCAACCACATTATTTCTGTAGTGTGACCTATTAAAATCAGAAATGTCATGTTGACTGATAACAAGTTGCACATGGAACTAATAATTAATTTCCCATTTTAATTTTTCCACTTTTAAGTAGTTAAGATGCTATTTATTTTTCCCAAGTGTGTGATATTTTGTGTGTGATGAAATATGGTTGGAAGTTTTCGCCATAAACTGAGATCCACACTGAGCAGACCCACTTGAAGTAGGCCATTGGTTGCACAGCCAAACCAAAATAAGAATAAATTTCTTAATGAACAAAATATAAAATGAAAAAAAACCTCTGCAAATATCAGCTGTCCAGAAAGTGGCCCTGTAAATTAAAATGGCAATTGTTTTTGGCATAAAAATAAACATCTACAGGCTATACTATAAACTGATGTACAAAAAGGGGGAAATGTGAGAATATGAGGCTAATTCAAGGGTTTTATTTTATTGTAGTCAAGACCTACTTTCTCATAGTACTTGATCTCGTAGTCCAGAATGATTCCATTAGGAAAAGCAGGCTCTTGCCATGAGAGGGCAATGCTGTTTTGAGAAGCCCAGTCCTTCCTGACCATACCTATCAAGGAGGGTGCTGAAAAGGAAAAGGATAACTCCAGGTTAAAGACAATGCAGTGCATTTAAACCATCATAAAGAGATAACTTGGAATGATGCTACATGATTTGATTAACAGATCCCTCTTTGCAAAACTCAATTAGTGGTGCTAGAATCATGGTGCATAAAAGTCAAGATGATGATTGTGAGCATGTGATAAAAGCCCCACTTCTTTGTACACATGTGTATCGTCAACACATGTTCAAAAGATGGGCTCTTTCGCTTCAGGGTTCATAATATTCTCTGGATTTTTTTTAACCCCACTGCTCTGCATTAGTAAATCTTAGTACTTTAGACTAGCTTCTATCAAATCTATACAGTCTTCTTTAAAATCACTATGACTTTTCCTAGGGTTGGGTGACTCTCACATGATTCTGAGAAAAAATGAATCTCTTTTTAAAAAGTTGCAGATAAGATTCGTAGCTCTTATGTACGAAAGATTTTGTTGGAAGTAGAACAAATAAATTGACTCTTAAAATTGGATTCAGTTAGAAATCTGTTGAAATGGAACCCAACAAATATCTCTAGTGTGGAATGGTTCATATTACAGTGTTTCTTATTTCAGTGACCATAAACATATTAAATATTATCCTGTAGAAAGATTTTATAGTGAAACTTAAGAGCTACTGCCTCTTCAGGACATTTTTCAAATAATGGAGTCATTTATAATTGTTCATAATGCTAATTTTACGTATCAGCAACTGCATATGAAAACAACTAATGTAGGAGTTGTTATAAAGGACTTAACATTTCCACAGAGCCTAATCTAAAAATGTGGATTTTACATTTGTTTTTTAAAAATATTTACTATGTAAGTAACCATTACATAGGACAGTGATGGTGAACGTTTTTTGGTTCACGTGCCAAAAGGATGTGTGTGCATGTGATAGCACCTGCACACATGCCCACACCTATTCCCCTCCCACGCATGTGCATCCCCCCGTGCTGCCTTGCACATGCGCACAATCCTCCCCATCCCTGTGCATGCACAAAGGCCTCACTGAAGCCTGGGGCAGTGAAAAAACAGGCAAACGGGCAAACTGGAAGTCCATTTTCCGAACTTCCGGTTTGCCCGTTGGGCTGTTTTTCACACTCTGGGGCTTCAGGGGAGCTTCCTTGAAGCCTCCACAAGATGAAATGGCTTTCCCCAAGACTGAAAATCAGCTGGCAGTGCATGCGTGCATACACGCTGGAGCTGACATAGGGCAAATGCCTCACGTGCCCTCTGATATGGCTCCGCGTGCCACCTGTGGCACGCGTGCCATAGGTTTGCCATCAAGGACATAGGATATACACAGAGCAAAATAAGAACTAAGCAAGTCAATATAGAATGCTTGCCAAATGAAATGAAGATACCCTGTTTATAGTCAACTGCCACACCTCCTAACTCAAGGCTGCAACTGTCAAAAAGGTATCAGTTAAATTTAGTTAAACAGTATAAATGCTTAATAGAACAGGTATAAGGAAAATATGCATAGGAGAGCATTGGGAATGAAAATAAAGAAAAGCTCTGTAAACATTTATGAAAAATTGAAAAAAAACATTGGAATAAGAATATGGAGCCTGCAGCTTTCCAGATGCCATTGCCCACCTGCCTCAACTAGCATGGCCAATGGCCAAGGATAATAGGAACTGGTCAGCAACATATTCAGGCTTACAAGTTCCATTACATATATCCATAGTGACCTCTTAGGATATAACAAAGAGAAAGCTTCTAAACATTATTCTTTCATGTTTGCTTTTCCTGAAATTTATTTGGTATCATTTATTTTAGCCTGGAATATTCATTGTAAAAAGAAATACAAGTACTTTTTCACATACTACTATTGAATATAACACAACCTGTTGCATTTTCACACGCATTATGAAATACAAATATTTTAAATACATTTGTAACATGATCATGTTTTTGTGAAGTATCCATGTTGCAGCATGTATTTTGTATCACACGACTGAAATCATTTTATTAATATAACACTGCCCACATGCATGCATAGATGCATAAATACCTAGATGCATATTTATTTACACTACTTGCCATTTGTACAAATTCCTTTTCCTAAAATATTTCAAACTCCTTTGAATTTACTCAGAAGGTCAAAATGTAAGTATTTAAATAAACAGATGAACAGATTTCTCAATAAGAAAATATACTTTACAATACAGATAGCCTAAGGAAAATACTTTGAAAAATACACTTTGAAATATACTTTAATTATTTTAGGCAAATTAATCAGACAATAATTAATTTGCATAAGTAATTATACAATTAAATATTGATTAATAATAATTGCCCAATTTTGTTTTAATGGGAGATATATTTTAAATATATATATATATATTTAAATAATAAAAGCATAGGAATCAATATTTAAAAAACCCAATAACTTCCAGTGCCTCAAACTATACATTATGTACACGTAGTTCACACAATTACTTTTGTTCTCTAGCATTAGATGCTAAAGGCAAATGCTTCCTTTCTCTTAAACCCTGCAGTCACAGGAGAAAATATTTCTAGGAAAGATATGTGTCTGAGAAAGGATTCTGTGAAAAACCGAAGCAATTTTTCTCTGAGGATGTAACTGATTTAAACAAAAGAATAGATACAGTTGCAGGTTTATATGATGCAGAGCAGTACACCTCTGTTTTATTCTGCCTCATTTGGCTCATGCTACCTTCAAAACAACTATCTGCTACCAGTAAAGAAGATGACACAGGTTCTGCAAGAAAATATTGAATTTTATATGTTAAAGCAATTTTTGCAAATGTAATAACTACATCCATCCAGAATTTAATTGCTTCCTTCACTTGTCAACAATTCTGATATTTATTTGTACAAAATAAACAGGCTGTCTGTAAGCAGGAAAATAAATTGACACAGATCAAACACTGACAGTCAACCACCACAAACTATTTCCATCTACTATATCTTGCAATGATCTCAAGCTACTATCAATAAATAATCTTTCAAGGAAGATTTTTGAGAAAATTGAATTTATCAAAATGTTCGTTCTATTCAATTTAGACATTTCCTTGTATGATGATATTATGAAGATCTATTTCTATTTTATTATACAGATATTTGGATACTCTAGTTAGGAAGAAATGGCTTTGATTATCTGATGAGGAGGGTTCTAAGATCCCTTAGTTATCCTCCAATAAATAGTTAATATCTAAGTTGCCATAACAGTCTGTTGTAGTTTTTGTAGCACAACTACCCCCGTGGAATTTGTTACCTTGCTGTAGCCATCTGCCAGCTCACAGTTCTCCAATTACTTTTTGATAATGCCATCTGGAATTGTCAAAGGCCTTGCCAAAGTCACATTATATATATTGCATTCCCCTTATCCATCAAACCAATTACCCTCTGGAACGTATTCTCATTCTTCTGAATCCTGCACTTTGGAGAAAGAAAAAAAAGTCCTTTTTTACAGCAAATAATAATAGCACATTTCTCATTTCTATTTTAGGCTTTAAACTATGGAACGACATTCAATGCAACACACGTAATGCCTACATCTGCAAACATCAGTTGTAAAGATGAAGGAA
>JANHGD010007800.1:12449-25867 GCA_027560375.1 Imantodes cenchoa | reverse complement strand
TCAGCAGTTCAGCGGATCAAATCTCACCCCATTGTCCCAGCATTTGCAGCTCTGGCTTTGCGGAGTGCTTGCTTTTCTTCTGCTCTGGTTGTTCTATCCTCAGATGTCTGGCAGCCTTGGTGGATCAGCATGTGCCATGTTTATCGATCTTGTGCCAGGGTTTCCAGGAGGTGGTGTCGATATCGATGGACTTGAAGATCTATCTATCTATCTATATCTATATCCACCTACCCACATACCAGTGCGCTGCGTGCACATCACCATGATTTGCACGCGCGCACGCAAAAAATCACTGAAATCACGTGCGCGCATGTCCCCTCATGAGGCAAAAATAAAAAAAAGATGGCACCACGTCGCGTGCAAATTGCGCAATTGGTGGGCCGCTACCGGAAAGGTAGAGTGCACCGCACTGGTAGGAACACACCACTGTCTCTATCTCTGTCTATGTCTATATCTATATCTCTATCTCACTATAGCTGTCTGTCTGTTTGTCTGTCTGTCTGGTAAAACAAGGGAATTTTTACCTCAGGAGGAAAAGAAATACCTGTTTTACTGCATTGAAAGATTGTGTCAGGTAGGCCTTGACTTACAACCATTTCTTTAGTGACTATTCAAAGCTATGATAGCACTGAAAAAAGTGCTGGTTACGACTGGTTCTCACACTTACCACCCTGCTGGTCACATGATCAAAATTCAGTGCAGTCACATGACCCCAGGGCATCCTAACCGTCATAAATACGAGTCAGTTGCCAAGTGTTTGAATTTTGATCACATGACCATGGGTATGCTGCAATGGTTGTTAATAGCAATAGCAATAGCACTTAGACTTATATACCGCTTCATAGTGCTTTACAGCCCTCTCTAAGCGGTTTACAGAGTCAGCATTTGCCCCCAACAATCTGGGTCCTCATTTGACCCACCTCGGAAGGATGGAAGGTTGAGTCAACCTTGAGCCTGCTGAGATTTGATCCGCTGAACTGCTGAACTAGCAGTCAGTTGCAGTGGCCTGCAGTACTGCACTCTAGCCACTGAGCTACCTTGGCTCTAATAAGTGTGATAAGTGTGAAAAATGATCACAAGTCACTTTTTTCAGTGCTTTTGTAATGACAAACGGTCACTAAATGAATTGTTGTATAAACCATGAACTACCAATCTAGCACAGAAGTCTTGGAGAATCCTTAGACTGATCAAATTTAAAGCAGCCATTTCATAAAACCTCTAATGTTGGTTTCAGTTCCATGAGAAAAAACTGTTCCTGCATAGAAATATTAATTTTACCAAAGCATTTCCAGAAATCGATATGGGATTTTTTTTTTGCTTTCCCCATTTCCTACCTTTGAGCTCTTCTTTCTTGTTTCAAAAAAAAAGAAAAGAAAAGAAAAGAAAAGAAAAAGAAAGTGGGCCCGAATCAAAATAGGTGATGCTTTTGGTGTTGAAAAGGCCCCTTTTAATATGTGGCTTTAGAACTTCTCTTGTTTACATCGCTTTTTGCTTTTCTTCTTCGACTTGAATGCTGAGCCATTAGATCAGTAGATTGCATGGATCTGAGAGACGTTGAATGAATTTGCTTTTCTTTTTGACACAACTCCTAAATCATCTGATATGTTTAGAGAATGCACCTTTTATGTATCACTCTATAGATGGAGAGAATGAACTAATTCCACCCCAATCTTGCTGATTAGGTCCTCTTCCAAGCTTCTTAGCTTCTTGCAAAGGTTATATTTCCTGAAAATGCTTGCATTTTTGCTGATTGATTGCAGCATCAATGTTACTGAACTACGTAGCGGAATAAACCTTTCCTTGATGCCCTGTAAATTGAGTCTGGATAGATAAGCTTATTTTCACCAGTATTAAGGTCTCGTTTATCAGCTAGGACATTTTCTTGCCTGCTCCTTCCCTTATTTGAAAGTGGCACCAGAGCAGATGAAATGCAAACAAGACATAATCTTGTTAACTCTGATTTGTTACAGCTCCATTAGGTGGTTAAAAAGAATGACATGCAGGGGGAAGGAAACTTTGCTGGTAGTATTTAGCAATAGCACTTAGACTTATATACCGCTTCGTAGTGCTTTACAACCCTCTCTAAGCGGTTTACAGAATCAGCAAATTGCCCCCAATAATCTGGGTCCTCATTTTACCCACCTCGGAAGGATGGAAGGCTGAGTCAAACTTGAGCCTGGGGAGATTTGAACTGCTGAACTGCTGAACTAGCAGTCAGTTGAAGTAGCCTGCAGTAGCCTGTCATTAACAGAATTTTGACCATTACAGTCCCAGTTGACAACTTGCTAAATGATCCTGGACTGTGCTATTTCTAAAAGTAAACTTTAACTCAAGTTAGTGTGTCTGTGTGTGGCTGAGTAATTATTCATAACTACTCTCATAAACATTTCTGTGTGCATATCCTTGTTATTCAAGGATTACTTTCTGCATACATTAACAGCTAGCATTCAGAATGGGTTGTCTTTGTCCAATCAGAATGAGGACTGAGTCTGTCAACTTCTTTTGTGATGTTCCATCCGCCATTACTCCCAGCTTTGACGAAGCTGAAGAAACAGACTCGACGTGGCTATCCCCAGAACACAGAGTCAATGATCCGAATCTTCCACGAAACTCTCTGGACACTGCACCAAGAAGTCATACCTTGACCAAGGCACATCTGGACTGGTAAGAACTCTCTTGGGCAGGGCTGGATGCTAGCTCCAGCCTATGAGAAGAGGCGTATCAGGTAAGACCGACACCCCTTCTCCATAGTAGATGGAGCTAGAATTCAAAAAGCTAAACATCCCATGGGAGGTAAGAGACCCGGTTCCACTATCTGGTCTGCCTGTGAACCTGCTGCAGAACTCTGCGGCAAAAGGCTGCCTCCGCTGAAGTGAATGAGTCAATCTGTAGTGACATATAAATAGCACTGGTGACACCCAGGTAGCCGACTGACACACCTCCTTAAGTGATGCCTGGGTTGTCCCGGCTCCTGAGGCCACTACGCTATGTGTGGAATGTGCTGTGATGCGATCAGGTCACTTCAGAGCGGAAAGGTCATACGCCTTTGCAATCGTACCGAGGATCCATCTACCAATGGTCGAAGGTGATACCTTGAGGTCTAAAGGTAGTTTCAACATGGTTGAAAGGACACCACGAGAGCTTCCGTTCTACGGATAGTAGATGTCCGGTCAATAGAAATCCGTAAGGCTCTGCAAACATCCTGTGTGTGCCATTGGTGCTCCCACGGGTGCCCTGGACTTGGGCAAAATTTAGGAAGTACAAGTTCCTGCACCCTGTGGAACCACAAATTAATCTTGGGTATAAATGATGGGTCTAAACGAAGGATGACCCTGTCTGAATGGAACACACATAAATCTCTGCAGATTGATAGAGCTGACATTTTGGAAATGCACCTGGCCGATATAATCACTAGCAAAAAAGCCAACTTGTATGACAAGTTTAATTTCCCCCCCAATATTTCTTTGCTCTGGGACATGTCCACCATATGTGGTAAAATGTCCCTTGTATGTGATTACATTTCCAACAATTGGGTGGTGGAGTTGGATACATTTTGGGCAATCTCACTGGTGGTAATGCCATCTGTAGAACATTATATATATATTCTCCTTATATATGGCCGACATTGTCAATTTGTAATTTCCCCCTAAATTTGTTCCCAATAGTCTAATTCAATATTGTACTTGAAATTTTTGGCCCACACTATCATCATTTTTTTTTTACTGTTTCCTCCTCCATTTTAAATTTTAGTAGACAATTATATATCTTGGCAATCATTTTTTTGTCCGTACCTGTTAATATTTTATCAATTTCTTGTTGCTCAGTTTGAAAATGGTGTTGTTCCAAGTCCTTTATGTATTTTGTTTAAGGCCACCAATCAATTTTAATTCCCTGTATTTGCAATTCCTAATTTGATTTCAATTTCCCCTGTTCATCTAACAAATCATAGTATGTTGCTATCTTATTTAAATCTATGACATTTGGATAAACCATTGCTTCCATTGTTGAAACCCATCTCGGAAACATGGTGTAAGTTTAAGTGCTATTGCTATTATCAATATGGGTGCTTAGTTTTTAAAAAAATCTACTTTGTTAATCTATGATAGGTTGACAGTAAAACCTAAGTATGTACATTACCTGCATCTGTATAATAATTATTCCATTACAGTAATTATACAGAAAAAAGCTTAATAGAATAGGGGATAATCAATTATAGAATGAAATAGTGTCCTTGACCATATACAGAAAGTTTTATAGGGAAGGATGCAGTAATACATAAAATGGTAACCCCACATTTAAGACTATATAAATATCCATTTTTAATGGATATCTGTTTCTGGTTGTTCCTAAAAATGCACAAAATACAACAGTCCATATGTGCCAGTTATTCATTAACATGGTTTGAATGATGACAATGCAGTAGGCATATTTTTGCCCCAAGAAATCAGGAAATAGGTAGAGAATCAGCTGTGAGGTAAATTAAAACTCAGTTGATAAAAAGGCCTTGGAATATTTCAAGGACTAGAATAGTGGCTCTAGGATTTCTAAAATGATGAAAACTTTATATTAATTACTTTTGAAACAGCATTCTATTATTTCAGCATTAGTTAAGTGGAGATACGTAGTGAAAAGCTATGGGCCAGTTAGGAATATTAGGAAAAGGAGATAAATGATTGTATAAATCTTTCTATCTTGAAGCTGTTCTGTTTTACCTTCACCACAGCAGGAGGCTACTGATCTCTTTACCTAGAAGCTTTGATCCAGGACTTAAGCTGCAATGTGTGGAAAAGCAAATTTTTTACCCTTTCCTTTCCCTGCGCGGTCTGGGAGAGTCTGGATTGGAATAAAATTATAAGCACATCTTTGATACCAATGATTATTTAAGATGTGAATAAATAGGCTCATTAATCATATAAAAGAGTTCTTCATCAGCCTTCATAAAACGAACAGTCAAACACTTCAAGAGTTTAGCTAAAATAGTTGAAAATTTTAACATTACAGGAGGCTGCTTTCAAGGCTTATGGTACAGTATCCTGTGATTTCCATGAGATTCAGCCCCATCTTCCAGTTCTTTGTCTCAGTTTCAAACTGTTTAGTAGCTTGATTTGGTTATTTTTTCTTTGTTAATTTTATTGTTTCCTTCAGCTAACATACTAGATCAGCATGCGTTGCCCCTGGTTCGGCCTGGTTCTGTGAACTAGTAGCGGCGGCAGTGGGAGTCTCCGCCCACTTGCCCAGAATGCTTCTGCATGCGCGAACCAGTACTAACGGGTTTTAGAACCCACTACTGCACTAGATGTAAGTAAAGGCACTGAAATTTATATATCATAGATGTTGACAGTGCAATATCTCAACTGTAAAACGTAAATAAAAACACACTATATAACCCTAACTTTTAGTTTCACAGTATTTTGTGCAAGCAGAAAAAATTATCTAGGAATTTAATATTTTAAGTATTTCTTTAGTTGCTCAATAATAATTGCACACAACATCATCATTTATGGTCTTGAATTTTATAGAATTGCTTCTCTTACTGTTGATTACTGCATATTATTACAGAAAATGTTTGAATTAAACTGGTCATTTCTACTTTGTATATAATTCAATGACAATATTTTCCCATACTTAATATTGGACAACACATTCAGAACAACAGAAAAGGGCTTATCAGTTCTTAGTGCTAACTGAATAATTATATACTTCACTATTTTATTTGTTTATATCATTTATTTCTAATAATGCTAATCACCTGCAGTTATTCTAATAAAAAGTGTATTATACCCTAGAAAAACATAATATTTTGAATATAAATATATTTTATAATGGATATAAATGCATTAAAGTAAATAAGGGTATTAAAGCGGCTTAATGCTATACTTCAATTCAGTTTCACACATTGTTTAACATGCATTGTTAATAACATGCATTGTTTAACAGTGTATGGATCTTCAGACTATTCCTTTGTCTAATTGATTTATATTCTACCATTGCCCAAGGAAAGCAACACAAGCCATTAATAATAAAATGAAGGGCTTCAGTTAAAAAATAAAGCTGGATAAAATTTAACATAATTCATTAATGATAAAACTCACAGTAAAAATATTAAATTTGATAAACATACAGATTAAGGAAATGTCATTGTTCTTAAAACTAGAGACCTCTCTCATGTACATGTAGTAATATTAGTGACACATGTTATTGTACAAAACAGGTGTACAAAAAGAGAATGAAAAATAAGTCAATATTGCAATCATAATTACATGAGAAAAGCCCTGTTATTTTTCTCACACACACACACACACACACACGGGCTTCAATCATATGATCACAGCTGCCCACTTGAGTTTTTTGATCTTATGAATGCCCTTGTTGCTCAATCAGATAAATAATGGAATAATTTGTATTTTCATGCACATGTAGAAGATTGTTTGATCAACTGGGAAATATCTCTAAATTCATATTTGACAGTGTCTTCAAAGCCCCTGCAAAATTTATTAATTACAAGGTTTATTAATACAACCTTGTGAATATACATATTGTTGTCTACTTAAAAAGAATGTTACATCTGGACTTAATAAACCAGCTTCCAAGGTAATTTTTGTGAAATTAGATTAATGAAGCATGCAGTAATGTGTTAAATAACTGAAATGTAGTTTTGCACACATAAGCAAGAATTTCTTTATCTCATAGATTGATAGTTGACTCCTAAATTAAAGTCACAAATTAGTACTAATATAGTAAATAGACTAACAAAATTTCCTGGATTATACACACGGTAAAATGTTAAAAATAGACTTGTCCAAGGAAAAATAACCCACATCAATCAACATCACTTAAATAAAAGTAAGTTAGGCTTGCTTTGACAAACTGTTTCTGAAGTCTTATTATTATCCTGCAACCAAAATATGACTATGAAAGTATAAATAATTTGAAAAAGCACAAGCATACTTTCTTCATATTTATTAATGATAATTCACAAAATATATTAGTAATCGTATTGTGTGAGCTCTAACTGACACACAAATAAGAAGAAACTCACCATTTTGATCTGTGGTAATTGTGATGGCTGTGAACTGCTTTGGTGAAATGCTTAATTCAGAGACACCATTCATGGCTTCTATTTCAAAAGTGTAGTTCGCATGGGAGACAAAATCAAGCACAGTCACTGAAGAATTGATAAGCCCACTATGTCTTGGAACAAATCGGATTCCTCCACCACATATCTCACACCGGCTGGTATCAGATCCACATTTTTTACAAATGACACTATAGGTAAGGTCTTTTCTCCCTCCTGTGTCACTTGGTGGAGTCCATTCCAACATAAGGGCTGTTTCATTTATATTAAATATTACATTCCTTGGAGCAGAAGGTGGTCCTACAAAAGGAAAAAGAAAATAATCAGTTTTTATAAGTAGCAATGTTTTATATTAACATGCACATTCACACAGAACATATCTTCCATCCTTGATTTACAAAAACAAATTGTGTAGGGCAAATATATATGAGGGTATACTGAAATAAATGACACAAAAGCTGTGAAGAACTCTCTTTAAAATTTCTTCACAAATATATATATATAAAGGAAAAACATTGATTTTTTGCTTCTACCAATATATATATAAAATATTCTATAGTAATTGGACATCAGAATTAAACTACACAAACACAAACATGTAAAACTAGGAATAAAATCAGATTAAAAATAGTATCCAAATTCAGAACACATTCGAGATATGGCTTGCAGAATCTAGCAGCTGATGAAGCAGGTATAAAATATGGATTGACTGTTCTGAGATTTGACAAAATGATTGATAGTTTTGAAGCCTTTTACTGTAATTTTACTGTACAGTTGCCACTCATAATTTAGCTAATGATTAACCAATCTGCAAGCAGAGAAAAGCCCTGGCTGTATTGTATACATGGAGAACTTAAAGTTAAAAAAATGACAGAAAAAGTAAATATAAATTCATTTTATTGTTCATATGTTATATGTTCATGAAACTTCTACCCATAGGTAAAGGGCATTTTGCTATGATGATTTTTTTTTGTGAACTGTAACAAAAGATCAAACGGAAGAATATGGGGTTACAGCATGCATATGCATTTTGTATTCTTCCACCTATTTAAGAGAATCAAAATCACGTTATTAACATAAAAATATCAATGGATTTCTCATCTATTCTCAAAAATCATGGAATTGTAGTATTAAAATGCTTCAAACTATCTTGGATCCTATTTATTTTGTTCCACAATAATAAATTGAGATAAATGTGACATTTATGATAAGAAGTATTCAAAACCTAATGGAGTTCAGCTTCTGGAGAGATACTGTCACTATTTTAAAGTGTTTATTGTTAATAAAAACAATGTATTTTTTAAAAAAAACTTCTTACTGGCTATACCAACTGGCCATAAAATTCTGTATGTCCACTAATAATAATTTTGTTGTGCTGCCAATATTTTCTGTATTTCATTTCTTTAACTCCTCCTCCAGTAAGGCATATGGATCTTTATTTATAATTCAGGATATAATCAATTGTATAGATGAAATAAATTGTAATCCATGGAAATGTAATCCATAATAAATTTGTTAATCAGTATGATGCCACTACAATCTTTGTTATTTCTGTATAAATAACATCTAAACACTAAATTATGCCCAAGTTATTTTTTAAAAAATTACAATTTGCTAATGATTTTCATAATTAATCAATGTACAGAGGATTTTAGATTTTGTTTATAACAAAAATATGATTTATTGTCTATTTGTATGGCTGTGAACAGGAAAATTGTTATCAATTGTGGTAGGGGTGTATAGAAATGACAGTGTGTAGATTCTTAAGTAGTAAGCACCCTTCATACTCAAGGGCCCTCATGCCAATTTGCATGACGATTAAATAGGTTTTTAATTGCCATTAAATTATGCCAACTAAACTGTGATTTCATGCAAATATTAAGCTGTAATGACATGCAGTGAATCATTTACTAAGATTTAGAACTTGGAAGAAAGGGAGACAATTAATTATAATCCACAGATTCTGCTAAATTATGTGTCATTGGGATTTTATGAATGTGGCCTGATTGCTTTGTTATCACTTATACATTATACATAGATTATATATCACATTGGGGGAAAAAACCTGGCATTCATAGCCTTTTTGGCAGACATCTGTGAGTAATACACTCTGGAATTTCCTTATGTTATATATTTTGTTTAGGCAAGCAAATACATGTATAATTTTTAATTATGCATGCATTATATTCCAATCTTCTTCAGATCTAACAAGTAGTGAATGCTTATTATTGTATTAAAGGAAAAGTATATGATATGCACTACGTAAACAGGTAAGTTGGTCCCACCTAAGAAATTTAGTAAAATCAAAGGAATCAAATGAATATCTCAGAAATAACAGCAACGTTAGTATCAAGTATAATCTTATTCATCCACTCTCCCAGACTGTGCAAGGAAAGGAAAAATTTACTCTTACACACCTTACAGTTTAAGTCCTGGATTCTTTAGAACACAGGTCACCAACCTGTGGTCCGTGGACCACTGGTGGTCCGTGTGAAAAATTTGGTAGTCTGTGGAGAAATGTTGGCCTCTGGGCCGGATATGGCCGAGAGCAATTAATCCAGTCCAGGAAGAAGAAAGAAAAGGAAAGGAAAGGAAAAGAAAGGGGGAAGGGAGGGGAGGGAAGGGACTACAGCTACAGCTCTGGAATATGGGACTGACTTTCCCAACAATATCAGCAAGCCACCGTCAACTAAGGTTCAATTATTTTGTAATAATTACACTATATTTAATAATTTTGTTAGAATTAAACAACCTTTAAAGATTTTGTTATGATTAAATAAGCATTTATAGTTTTGTAATGTTAAATAGGTGCATTTCATATTAATAAAATGGAAGTTCTCAGATCATCATTTTACAAATGTATTTATCTTTTTTTAAAAAATCATATTAGTGGACTGCGGGACTTAAAATTATGACCTTGGTGGTCCCTGAGGTCCAAAAGGTTGGGGGCCCCTGCTGTAAGGCATACCTGGGCAAAGCTTGAAAGCAAACTCTGCATATACATCGGGACAATTCCAAAGTATCCCGTTCTTCAGCAGAATTTCAGACCACATTCAGTTACATTAATTCCATAGTATAAATTCACATATAAAGAAACCAGGAGGATCTGCAGGTGGAAACTTTCTGAGAAGCTGCCAAAAAGCTTCCACTTTCGGCAACTTCGATCAGGGCAGCAGCAGGAGCCGGCTGGCTGAGAAAACTAACTGGTAATAAATGGATAGAAAGAAATCAAATAAAGAATTATGGATTATGTTACAAATCAAGCACCAATGCAAAATTCACATCTTCCAGATTTATCTCTGCTTGCCTTGCATCGGGTCAGGTGCTGCTGTGGAATCAGAGGCAAGAGTGAATTCAGTGGGGAATAGCAGCTGGAAGAGGTCCAAACAGGTCACCAAGGAACCAGAGGGAAGAATCCGGGAAGAGCAAACCTTGCAAAATCACGATTTTTAGACAAAGCTTGGAACCAAAGGCAGAATACAGAGGACTGGGAAGAAGAGCAAAATGCCCAACCTAGAAAGAATAGTCTGGGTGCGATTCACTTTTGGAGGAAATCAATCCTTCACTCCAGAAAACCACTTCGGGCATTCACTCTTGAGATTACATGGAAGCAAATATCCCCAAGAAAAAGCTGGCTCTCCTGAAATATATGGCACCTTTCAAAAAGTACCTTTTTTCTGGTAACAATTTGGGCTACACCTATTATGAATCAGACCTGCTGTGTAACTCCATCCATGGACATCGCTGCCAAAATAAGTTGCATAGGCTGCAGTTCTATCGTCGGGGCCACTCTGGGCCTATCATCTGCAACCTTAAACACTCAAAGAGCCATTTGGACCCATTTCCCACAGAAAACACCAGGAGCCACAAAACCTGGGTGGGCGTGGCCAACTCAATGTCACTCACTCCCACCCAGTCACATGACCCCCTCAAGCCACGCCTACCCAGTTGGTCATTAGGGCAGACAACTAGTTGTTAAAAAATACCGGGAGCCACAAAACCCTTCGACCCCCCTCCCGCTCTCCATCTCCCTGTATCTCTCGGTGTATCTCTCTCACTCTCCCCACCACTCTCTCCCACTCTGTGTGTGTGTGTGTCTCCCTCTCATCCCCCACCATTGCCCTTACTGTCTCAGGCTAGGCAAGGAGTGACTGGGAGCGGAGGGCGAGGGGCAGGGCCAGTCAGTGATAGGACCACCCAACAGGGAGCCATAGCAGAGGGCCCAAAGAGCCGCATGCGGCTCCAGAGCTACAGGTTGCAGACCCCTGGTCTGGGCAATTGATAATAAACCAGTGTTTTTCAGTCCTTGGGACTTTAAAATGTGTGAACTTCAACTCCTAGAATTCCCCAGCCAGTATAGATTGTTGGTCCACAGATTTCGGCAGATTTTATGAACAAATACTGTGCACAAAAACCAGTGAGGTCAAATGTAGCTTCTGGCTAATACCTTTCGGCACAGGGATGGACAGCAAGATGCAACTCAGTCTAATTGCAAGCTGACATGCCCAAATCCCATTTGGACACCGAGATCAGAGAAATCCACTTTAGTCAGAAAGGGCATGACTGAAAGGGAAAAGAGTTGTGAGTCAAATCCACATGGGAACCTCTTTGCTTATCTCAAAGTCAGCTGCAACAGATCTTTCCATTTTTCCAAGATCTCTAGAAACAAAGAAGGATCGTGATTCTTCAGGATCCATCTAGTCTGATGCTAATGGACCTTGGACAGACATCCAAACATCCATGATTTGGGACACTAAAATTACTATTCAAAGTGTGCCAGGGGGTGGGGACTGACTGACATTCAAGAGTTCTGCTTCCTCTTTTAAAAAAATATTTCAGAATCAGGGTTGATGAAATAGGCATCCAACAGTTATAGATGATAATTGTATTCTTTTTACTTTAAACCTTTATGTCTACAGAAAAATTGTACTAATTCCCTAATGAATTCATTTAGAAGAACAACCAATACACATTCCATTTTAGTTCTGCAATCATGAGAATACTAAATTTAAATAGGTCTAACATATGCACTGCGCATTCAGAATATGCCATATGTAAACAAAAACGGACTTAGCCATTTTCTTGAAGATTGCCACACTGCAGAAATTGTCTGCTTCAAAATGAAATTATACCCACGGTTATCTAAAGAGCACTAAATCCTTGGGTTCAGTTCCTGCTGTCTCCATCTGACACCCTAACGAAGGACACATTGATACCATTCAAGAATGCAACAAGCCTTAATAGGGATTTTCTAATGCAACGTAATTATTTTGATTTGCAAACAAGGCCATAATGCATCAGATACAAATATATTTTTTATCTTATCAAAGTGCATATCGATGTGCAATTGTAAGGAGAGTATTTGAGTTTGGCCTGTCAAAGGTTAAGAGGTAATAGTTCAGGCAATACACCTTCCCAACAATGACATGCTATGTATGATGCAATAAATTGTAACAATCAGCTTTGAGGACAACATAGGAGGGAGGGAGAGAGAGACCACGGATGGTGTAGCAAGATGTTTAAAATTATGATCACTAGCCAGTGTGTTTCCTGGCGAATAAGAAGAGACACCCAGCCTCTGTTCCAGACAGATAAATATCTAGGCCCCTTTCTGGTTCAAACAATGACTTCATTGTTACGACCTGATGAGTATAAATCTTGCAAGAATCTGCAGCCTGTGATAAACGCATTTGGGTCATATATGCATCCTTACACTTTCCCCAAAGGAGCCTGTTGAGCATTTTTGAACTTCCAGTGGTGAGCAAACCTCCTTCACTCAACCCATTAATCTCTAATTGGATTAGTCAGTGAGCATTGATTCCCTTACTATCAGATCATGCAAAGATTTTTGGAGAAACATCAAAGGGAAAGGCGGCCTTAGCTTTTTTTTTTTTAGCCTTTAGGTTTTTCTTTTCACTCCAGTTGTCTAAAAAAACTTCACACAGATTTCTACCAAACATGGGGAAAATTCTGTACCTGCCTCCTGGTACACCTTTTTAGGGGGAACAGGAAGTGGCCAAGTAGAACACTGCACAGGGTTATTAAAATAACCATTGGGTAGATAACCTGAGCGGCTTTTGATTAACTCAGTGATTCTCAACCTCAGAAATTTTCAAGATGTGTGAACTTCAACTCCCAGAATTGCCCAGCCAGCATTCCTGGAGTTGAAATCCAGACATCTTAAAAGTTGCTGGGGTTGAGAAGCAAGGAGTTAACTGAATCACCCTTTAATGAAACTGCTTCGTTTTCCGGGACTTACATAAAAAGTTGAGTGACATTAAATAAGGGCTGGATGTACACAACAGAAAAGGCTAAAATGAGGTGTGATGAGTGTGCAACCATT
>JANHGD010007788.1:0-13258 GCA_027560375.1 Imantodes cenchoa | reverse complement strand
CATGTTGTAAATCGCCCAGAGTCCCTGTTGAGTTGGGCGGCATATAAGCACTAACAAACAAATAAATAAATAAATAAATAAATAAATAAATAAATAAATAAATAAATAAATTTATGAAGATATTGAAGAGTATTGGGCCCAAGAAGGAACTTACTTCCCTCCATGTAGATGTAGTACCATTAATGACTACTTGTTGAGTACGGTTTGTCAGCCAGCTACAAATCCATCTGGTGGTGACATATCCCATATTTTTCTAGTTTACTAAGAAGTAGGTTGTGGTCTACTTTATCGATTGCCTTGCTGAAGTCTAAGTATACTATGTCCACAGCATTTTGCTGGTCTACTAATTTAGTCACTTTGTCAAAAATTGAAATAAGATTGGTTTGGCGTAATTTGCTTTTAAGAAACCTGTGCTGGCTACTAGTTATAACTTAATTTGTTTCACAGATCTGTTTTTTCATTATTTTTTCCAGAATCTTCCCAGATATTAATGTTAGGCTGATTGGTCTGTAGTTTCCTGGGTCTCCTTCCTCCCCACCATTTTTTTTGAAGATGGGAACTGCATCAGCTCTTTCCAAATATCTGGTAGTTCCCCAGTGCTCCAGGATTTTTGAAAGATATGATACATGGTTCTGAGATAACATCTGTCAGCTCCTTCAGAATGCTGGGATGTAATCCATCAGGTCCCAGTGATTTATATTCATCAAGGTCAGACAGGTATTCTCTTACCATTTTCTTGCGTATTTTAATTTTTATTTATAGTCTTTCTTTATAGTCTACGTTTTTGGCAGGTTGGGCTATACTTTCTTTTATGTGAAGACTGATGCGAACAATGAGTTAAGCAGATCTGCTTTCTCTCTACTGCCTATTACTTCCTTGCCATCTTCTCCCTTTAGTGGACCAACTGTTTCCTTGACTTTTTTTATTATTTATCTGTTGAAAGAAACTTTTTAAAATTATTTTTGTTGCAAATCTTTGTTCATTCTGAGTTTTTGCTTTCCTGACTTTATCTTGGACAGACTCGGCCTATCTGATGATATTCTGACTTAGTTAAGTGTCCCTCTTTCAATTTTTTGTACTTTCTGTGAAATACAAATTTAAATACAAATACAAATATTAATTTGCCTTTTAGCCATTAGGGATATTTTTCATAAATCTAAAAATAACGTATTACTGTACAAATAAGTACAGAATGCAGTTGGCAGAAGATGCTATAATTAAAGGAATGCTATATGTGATATATATGGGAAAAATACCAAACAACATGAGCTCATTTTCTACTCTTGAAGTGTGTTCCTGTAATTTGTTTTTGCAAGTAGGCTTTACCTCTCTTGGGTGAAGAGTCAGGACTTCACAAATCAGCAGCAGAGTGGGTCATAAGAATTCTCTAACATAATTTTGTATTATCCAATTGTGAATAGGTAATTTACTGTTTCAAATTGCACACCTATTTAATTTTCATAATACTGTTAATCTGCCATGGGAAAATCAGCATATTATGAATCTTGTTTATTGCTATCTTGTAAGCATTTTTGATAATCAGTTACAATAACTACACATATACACACTACACTTGATCTTAGCCAAAAGCAGTTTTATACTGCTCTCAGAACAGAACTGTTGAATACACATTATATCCTGCCATGAACTTGGAATAACTGTTGTAAGTTTGGAAACGTTCAAAATATTTTGCACAATCTTAGGATTATTGCTTCTGAGAAGTGTTGAAGTGTGTTGAAAAATAGCATCAATGATACATTCCTCTTATCTTTGTGCCATCACCTCGAACATATGTTTTTCTTAAACACCCCCCAAATTTAATTACTTACACATAAATGTCAAGATCCAACATCCAGATAAAAGTGCCAGCATGCACTTCATAGTAGTTCGCATAGGATATGCAGGAATAACAACATGCGTCACTAAAATGAGAGTTTGTTAAAATGTATAAACTGCAGAATGAATTATTCCCACAACTGCTCTGATCCTTCACATTCAAAGAATAATTCGATTTTACAGCCACTAGCCTACAACACAGGCAGAATAGTTCCCACAAAAGGAAGAGAAGCACCACATTATATTCTTCTTACATCCCATGGGCTCAAGGATTCCCTGAATGGGTGAGGAGTGATTTAGGAAGATAAGAAATGGAAAACTGCCAGATATCAGCAGTCTCTGAGAAATAGTTACCAGAACCGAAACACTTAGGAATTGAGAAAATTCATAATTTTAGGTATCCTTCTTGCCTATGCTTATCATTATATCATAATCTACTCTATAATCTAATAGGTAAAATTCCATGATCAAAAAGTTCCAAAATATTATGAATTAGTTTGCTTTAATTACAGGAAAGTAGAACCAAAGTGGACATTAGGCAAAAGTTCTGAACATTAAGAGCTTTTCAATATAACAAGAACTATCTCAGGAAAGGATGGACTCTCATTTGCTGGAGTTGTTTACACAAAAACTGAATGTCTATCAAAGATACTATAATAGTATATTCTTATATTGGAATACATAGCCCTCAAGTTTATGATAATAAAAGAAACTAAAATAATAAATATGTTAGTAGCAAATAACACAGGAAATTTAAAATATATTCTTCCACTTTAGAGCAGGCATTTAAAATCACATTAAAAGCAATGTTTATGGAAGTGCTGAGGGGGAAATCCTGGAGCTGAAAACACATTAGCATTTTCTTCTGTTTCTTGTTTCATATATTGCTCTATTTGATATGGCCACCCAGATAAGGCAAAATACGTTCTGCGGAATTCTGTTCCGCTTCAAGAATTCAAGGCTCTAAAAGTCAGCATAAAAGTCAGTATCCAAAATGAGAATGGAAGACAGTAGAACTACAAAGCATTATCCTAATAAGATCATATGATTCAATCCAGTTCAGTTATTTGAAACTGATTAAAATTTCCAAACTAACATAAAAAATAATTACATGCAAAGCTGCAGTAGCGAGTATGCCAAGCTCCTTTTTTAAAGACAGTAAATATTTTTTGTAAAAGAAGGTCCTGGCCGGCAGGCAAAAGAAGGCCCCAGGTGGTAATGTGTGGTGCAGCGGGCACAATAGTGGACAGAGTCGGTGGCAGATGGTGAAAAGAGCTGAGATGGTGGGTGGGTAGGTGGAAGTGAAGTGGAGGCAGTCCCCTACTTTCTTCCAAAAATGGCTTGGATACAGGAAGGTCCTCGCTCAATGATCATCTGAGATTTGCTCAACAATAGTAACTAGATGACAGAGTTGCCATCACTAAGCAGTATGTTTACATGATTTTTGCTTAACAACTATGTCACTTAACAATAGTTGCCAGTCTCAGTTAGGGTCATTATTAAGACATTAAGTAAGAACTATCTCAATTAGAGAGCTCCTGGATTGTATAACCTACAAACTATATTAGGAGTTGTGATGACTCTATTTCTTGGGCTACTCAGCAAAACAAGTCAGAAAGATTGCTACACAAAAAAAAATTGTATATAGAAGCTAAGACAAATATAGCTACCCTCAAAAAGGCTGGTACATTAAAATGGGTGAGCTGCTATAAATGCACCTTAAATATAATTTGTAAAATAGTTAAATACTGAAATGGTTGGGCAACTTGGGAGGGAAGATATTTACTCAAGCAAGATTTGAGCAACTGAACACAATTGTTAAATATGGAAGGTTTAACCAAGTTCCTTATGATAAACGTATGTGTATTGGTGGAACTCCAGATGCAGAGGACATAGCTCATACATTAATTGAATGCCAATTGTGTAAAAAAGATAGAGATCAATATCTTAGATCATATTTTAAACAAATGGCCTATTGAGATCCAAACGTTAACACAATATATTTCATGTGCATTCAGAACTCAAATATTATGCATAATTTGGCCCTTTATGTGAACAAATCAGTACAGTACCACATTCCCCAAATTATGGGAGGTGACACAGAAATACAATTTATATTTCCTTTTAGTTTTGCCTTTTACGGTATCTTGTTATCCTTGTCTTATTATATAATTCTGTATCTTGTATAGACTTATGGCTAAACAATAAAGTATTATTATATTAAATAAAGCTGACAACTTACCAGAACTGTTAAACTCTGTACATACTCTAACCTTCAAAATTGTGGCCAATTTGCTTAACAGCAACTGTTGATCTGGATCAAGACCACTCCCGAGGAGAACAACAGGCCTTTTTTTACAGTAATCTAGGTTTATGCACTGAAGACATAAGAGAGAACTATTACACTCCCAAGAGCCTATATTTCTTTCTTCCTTTAAAAAAAATAACAAACCCAAATTTACTCAACATTTCTATTACTATTTCAAAATAAGCATAATTTTTTATATAATTTCTGGAAATAGATAAAAATAGATGAAATGTATCTGACCTTGTCAGCTGGAGAGCTGAAAGCCTGGGTTCAAGACTCACCCTCCACATAACAGGGTGAACTCCCATTTCCTGCCCCAGTACTAATAAAGGAGAATATTTGTACCTCAGGGTTGGCATGAGGGGTCCTTGGTGCTCTCTGAGCTTGCTTGTTTTCTTGCAGGTGTTTCATTATCCATACTAGGTAACATCATCAGTGCTAGGTGAGCAGGAATGTGCCTCAGTTCCTGCCCACCTAGCAGTTTGAAAGCATGCAAATGAGAGTAGATTAATAGGTACCACTTTAGTGGGAAGGTAACAGTGTTCCGTGCGCCTTTGGAGTATAGCCATGCTGGCCACATGACCATGGAAATTGTCTTCGGACAACACTGCCTCCCTTGGCCAAGAAACGTAGATGAGCTCTGTATCCTAGAGTCAGACACAAAATGCTTCTGGCCCTATTAAAAGGTAAAGATTTAGGGCCAGAAGCACTTTGTGATTATCAAAGTCATTTATGTTTATATAATTATATAAATATATCACTTTTATTAAGGATTTTAACAATAAAATACAAATTGAAATTAGGGAGAAAAATATAAAAAAGAAAAGAAAACGTGCAAAGAAAAAAGGATTTTTTTTTAAAAAAAGCATTATTTAAAGAAATGAATTCCAATCTTTATCAGATGTATAACAAATGTAGCATTTCTCCACCTTCCACAAAAGTTACATACATGGATCATTTTTTCCTATATCCATCCCTTGCCATTCATAAATTCATGAACAGTTAATATTTCATTTCAGATGTCTACAAGAAGTTTGTAAAAGATTCTCAGGTTTTTATTAAAATATGTCTTATTTTAACTTTTTTAACTTATTTATTTAACTTTTTAAACTTTTAAAACTTATTTTAACTTATTTTAACCAATCAAACAAATCAACTTTATTGATTCCTTTAGATTCTGTATCTTAGTCCTTAATTCATTTAAAAACTGTTGTAGTATTTCATCTCCCTTCAATTTTTCTTTCTTTCCTTTATCTCAAAGGTTTTTTTTCAAGTTTTTATCAACCCTCATTTGTAAATCCAGTAATAAAGTCCAGGTCATTCTCTTGTCTTTAATATTTATATTTCCATTACGTCTGTCATCTATGTATTATAATTCAGAATTTATTTTTCAGTGTATCTGCATCAGGTAATATTTGTTTATCTCTTTTATCCTGTCACTCTTACAAAATATTCTCTTTTTTCCACTTCTTTATTTAAATCTTTTGCAAGTAATACATCCATAAAAGCAAGCATTGTTGCTCACGTAGTAGTTTCTGACCCCATTCCTTTAAAATGACCCAAAATGTCTCAAAATATTTTAGCATTGTTTGTCATTTTGTAGGTTCCACAAAAGATAGGTTTTCTCTCTCATCTCCTTTCTTCTGTCAAGTGTTTAATGTTTTATTTCTAAAATTGGAAAATCTCAAATTTCTATGGCTTGTTTACTTTTTAATAAATTAAACAATTTATGTTCCTATAAAGGTACTGTTTGGTTTAATTCTGTCCCAAAACTGTTAGGAAAAGTCCTAATATTCCAAAGTTGTTTGGTTAATTCATCTGTAACGTTTTTAGATTGAATTCTTATTAAGCTTTTCGCTATTTACTTCAATTTAAAAAAATATTTAAGCTGTTGGTTCATTTTTCTTTTGTACTGGAAGAAAGGTTAATTCATAAGGTAGTTTTTTCAAATGCATTATTTGAAAATCTCTTTCAACTTTACATTTCAAAGGTGTTTACAATGTGAGGTTCAACAAACCTACTGCCCATAAAGGCATGCCACAGTTGAGAACTTGATGGCTTTCCTTATCTCTTGGCACTAAGCCCTTTGGGGAAATTGCTATTCTAACAGTCTCCTCATGAGGAGCAGCTGCCCAGAGCACAAGTAAGCAGATCACTCATCTGCTTCTTTATCTGGAGAGGTTCCTTTAGACTGGCTCATTGCTGGTCTGTCCATCCTAGCCAGAGAGTCTCTTCTACTGTACTTCTTTGGAGACATCTAGTTCACCATTTCCTTACTCAGAAACTTGCACTCTTAACTCTCATGACAAAGCCATTTCTTGTTGCCTAAGACATCTTTACTCTGTATAGAGTAAATTTTTCATGGGACTCTGAAAAACCAATTATTCCCACAGCAATTCAATTGGTAGATAAGATAGCCAATTAGGATACAGCTTTCTTGTATTTTCAGAAAAACAAAACATCTTCAAAGAGTTGAAATCATGCATTTTAGTTTTAGCTCATAGGTAAATCTAATTTTTGTAATCTTATGTAATCTACATAATCTTATGTAGTCTAATTGTAAAGCCTGTGGTAAATCAGCTCAACTTTTAATATGAAATTCAAAGAGTCAAAATGGAACTGGTCAAGAATGTTATTAACACTGGGAATCCTAAATATAAATGATCTATTTTTCTTTTGTAAGAATTAGATTCTCTACATAACCAACTGCCATTTTTTACAATCAACTCCAATCTGTGTTTGTAGACGGTAAATACTTGACACTGGGAACTCCTTTGGCAGAGACACACTTCAGAAAATCTTGATACTAAATCTTGGAACAATTTAAATATCCTTGCATTATTATTTTTAAATTGTACAGTTGGCTGGCAATTATTTGGTATGAAGTTGTATATTGTTGCTGCAGGAATCACGTTATATTATTACAGCATTTTCTAACTGATGGTCCGTGAATCAGTAATGGCTTGTGAGGGTTTTGCAGGTAGTTTGAGAAGAAAATAATAAATTTAACTACCCTGAGTGCTATTATGTGTAATATTAAGGAATATGTTATTCACAATGTACATAAATTTGTTTCACACTATTGTGTAAATATATTATCTGGATGTACACAGTGACATTTTTGCACCCCACACTCATTGCAAACTTTTAGAATCATGTTTGTATCTGCCCACTGGAAACAAAGTATAATCTACCAAATATTCAAAAGGTTAATAGGTCAATTATTATCCAATTAGTTTGCTAGATATCTCTTTTAAGCTTTATGCCAGATATCTTCCGAATAAATTAGAAGATTGGGAGGAAGAAACTAAATTCTTCCATCCAAAATAGATGGGATTTTGACAAGGACACCACACAGTAGATCATGGCATCACCCTGAAGACTTATTCAGAAATATACTGAAGGACATAGAAAACAACTTTATGTCACATTTATTAATGTTATATGTGACTCTGATTTAACATTTAACATTAAATTTAAGTTAACTAAATAAAAACGTAGCAAGGACAAACATCAATAGGTGACTTCTCAAATTAATAATTGAATTACATACTGACATTTCAGCTAGAGTAATATTGGTCCCACAAGAGTGTTTGTAAGCCCCCATTTATTTGCAAAAAGTAGTCACACAAGGCTGTTTGCTTTTAGGCCTCCTCCAGGGCACGCCCACTGCTTATCTAAGGCTGGACAAAAGACTACCTTCCATCATTGCTAGATCTTGTGTGGTTAGGGCATTATAAGAAATTGGAAACTTTCCAGAATCCCACTTTGCCAAACTCTTTTTTCTTCATTGCATGGTTGGGAATCAATGGACCAAACTTTTGTCATCCATCCCACAAATGTATTCCCTACCATCTTTGTGATAACTCATCTCTTGGAACGGATAAAATATTAGAGCAAGGCTTTTCAAAAGAGATGCCGATAAAGATGCCACTACAGTAGAGTCATTCAAATTTTAATCTTGGTAACATCACCATAAAAGACACAGAAACCTCTCATAGTACCTGATTAATATTATCAGTTCCTCACTGAGAAAGTCTTTTATATCCCTTCACCCATAAACCATGACCTCAGACTATCTCAAAGGGAGATTTTAAAAAATACCCTGTTTTATACCATATCTCTCTCCTTTTGGGGTTGGTCAAGTGTCAGATATTATTTATTATTATTTCCACTGCCCCATTTACAGATCCAGGCCAAATTATTGATGGTAGGTAAACTCAAGGCCTCATGCCTTGAACTTAGCTAACTTTTCAAACTTGTGTTTCCAACTGTTAGTCAGATATCTACTTTTGCTCTGTTATAACGTGAACTTAGAACAATACTTAAGTTCTTAGTTGAAACTCTAGCTTTACCTTTCTTATGCCTAACTCTTTTTATTACTTCATTTTATAATCTTATTATTATTGTATTTTAGCTACATTATTTTGTTATGCTCTGCTTATTTACTTGCATGGGAGACTCAAAATTAATTAATTCCTTTGATCAGGGAGTGGTTTTCTATGATTTAATTATTATATATGATCACTTAAAAGAAAACTTGAGAACTTCTGTTTTATATCTTTTTCTTAAATTATTATTCATTTCTTATGATTTAGGTACTTTGATAAAATAGTGAGAAGTATTACAAATAATATTATTGAGAATTATATGTTGCCCTCATTTAACAAGGCTAGGTTGCAATCATTCCAAACTATAAAACAAAGAAAAGAATACATACTTCTGCATACTGAATAACTGAAGAAGAATCATTCTTTCCTGGTTGCATTAGAAGCGATTTCATCTCTTCTGTTTCAGCATAATCCACAGCTTTGTGACCAAATATATTACTAGTAAAAGAAGGAAAGGTAAATTTAAGTAAACAAAGGATGAGACTAGATTATTAATCATCTGATTATAACTGTACTGTAGAATTTTTATATTCTTCAAATATTTACAAGAAAAATTGCATAAAACCAATTAAACGACTAACATTTATGACAGATGGCTAAAAAAACCAGCAAAGAAATATAAAACTGACACAACACATTGAAACTGCTCACTTTTAACTAACAGGTCCTTTTAGTGATCTCATATTATGCACTGACCAGAATTTTCAACATGTTGTACACATAGACTTCGACTTACAACCATTTGTTTAGCGACCATTCAAAATTACAACACAATAAAAAAGTGACATGACCATTTTTCATATTAACAATCATTGAAGCATCCCCAGGGTCACATGATTAAAATTCAGATGCTTGGCAACTGGCATATGTCCCAGGGTCACTTCTTGTGACCTTCTGAGAAGTAATGGGAAACCCAGAGTAATTTAACTTCAGTGTTACTAACTTGAGAACAGCAGAGATTCACTTAAACAATTGAGGCAAGGAAATTCATAAAATGGGACAAAACTCACTTAACTGTCTAGCAAGAGATTTGGGGCTCAATTGTGGTTGTAAGTCAAGGACTACCAGTAATGCCCAAATCAGTGGAACTGATTAGTTAAGAATGTTACCATGAATTAAAGTCTTTCTTTCCTCTTATCATAGCCATGCCTGCTTTGTTTCTGAACATACTTTTGCAGCTTATTTGCAGGAAAATATACAACTCCAAAGAAACTACCACATAGATTGTAGTATACTCTTATCCATTTGTTATTGTTTTGTCCCAGGTATAAATAGTTTTTTGTGAAATTGGTGGCTTTACCACATTCCCTCAACTTTGACTGGCATTTCATTTAACTAGTTTGCTACTTCCAGTGATCATTATAAATAAACTTTCTTTCTTATTTGCAAAGGTACTTTAATGGCACCATGTAATAAAAAATAACTTGAATGGCTATTCTCTCCGTTTAGCCATATCATTGGCAAGGTCTTCAGTATTCCAATAAACAATCCCCAGATCCTTCAAAGTTTAATAAAATTTAATTTAATAAAATAAAAGTTTAAATTAATTTAAAGTAAATTGATTATTTATTTATAATGTTCTATCAGACTCAGTATTGTCCCTTCATTTTGCTATTCACCTTTGCTCACTAAATTGAAAATAATAGAAAAAAGTTAAATATTTTTAATGCACATATAAGATAGAGGAAATCTGGCTTGGTAGTCATACATGCGAAAAGGAGAGTAGCCAGCCAATAAAACCCATTACAAAGGACAATGGCAACTCTCCTCTTTCAAATGTTTCCAGCAGGGGCTGAACAGCTATTTCTTGAGAATGCTTTGACTCTTGCACTGAGCAAGCGTTGGATTCAATGACCCTTCCAATTTTATGATTGTAACACAATTTGTTAAAAGAAGTTTTGAAGAGGTCTCCAAAAAAGGCATGGGGGGGGGGGGCAGTAGAGACAGCGTTATCAATTGCATGCTCATTAACTGAATCAGTTACCGATATATTGTGAACAGCTTTTCTGTCAAATGAGGCTGATACTTCAAGTGTAATTATTTCTATTTATAAATACAAAAGGAAACTTCCTAAACGTTTCAGGCCTGTCAGGATATATTACAAGTTGTATAGTACAGTAAGCAGTGTGTTCTATGTAAGATGAAAAAATGGAAGGAAGTAAATGAAAAAGAGCACAAGTTATCAATATTGCCTTGCAGCAATTAGCTCTGAAAACAAAAATATGTAAAACATAAATTAAAACATGCTGCTTTTTTGGATTTATAATCTGCATTTTACTTCCTGAATAGGTAAAGATTGTAGACAACATCGTTAAACATATGAGCTTAAATTATTGATTTTGATGTAGAAACTATATCACTATAATTATTTGCAGATGAAACTGGAGCCTTTCCTTCCTATTGGAAGAAATTAAAATTGATAGATGAGTTCCAACAGGGATGCACTCGGGCCTTCTTTCTTTCCAGCTTAAATATTAGCAATATATGTTGGAATGTTTACACATCTTTTTGTTCATCAGCAAAAGAATATTAGAATGCATCAGTTTTCATGCAATTTGCTTATTTATTTGGCTGCTCAACTAGCACAGATACTCAGGATGGATAAAAACAGTATAAAATTGTAATTTATAATGGAATAAACAGCTCTAAGTGCCTACAAACATTTTACCAAAACAGATACATCTGCATTGACATTAGAGCTCTTTTAAAATACTGGCCTTGGAGAACCGCCAATAGGGCAAGGCCAACTGTTCCACAAATCAGACATCAAAATGGAGAAGGCACACTTCTGACAACACTGCTTCACCAATGGGATCTGAGTATCCCATTCACCCTGGACATATAGATGTAATGGTCATATGGCCTTCATTTCCCAGAATTCCCCAACCAGCATGTAGATTACTAAGAATTTGGAATTGGCCCATGCACCTGGAGGGTGCCCAGGTTTGGGAAATCTATTTGAGAATACAACCTTGTTCCAATATTTATAACAACACAACACAATCATTCAAATTTATGTGGTACACAGTTATCAGAAACAAGGAAATCACAGGTCCTGATAGTCGGGGAGGGGGTTTCTGCGCGCCACACCTTATCGGTGTGATGCGCGCTCAGCCCGATGCTGCGGGTGGGTGCATGCCTCTGCGCGAGATTTCGGCTTCTGCACATGCGCAAAAGCCGAAATCTCATGAGATGACGCTCACCCAAACAAGATTTCGGCTTGTGAGACGCGTGCGAGCAAGCGTGAGATTTTGGTAATTTTTGGCATGCGCGGAAGCAAAAATAAGCCAAAATCTTGTTTGGCCGAGCATTGTCTCGCGAGATTTCGGCTTATGTGCATGCGCAGAAGCTGGGGAAAAAAAAGATGGCGACTGCACCGGCCTGGTGGCAACGGCACCGGAGCCATTGCCCAATTTTGCGGGCGCTACCAGGGCGGCAGTGTGGGCCGCACCAGTAGCAACCCGCCACTGCTGATACTTGAACAAATTCTCAGTAATAATATCAAAGACAAAGGTCTATTATTGTTAAGATAGGAAACACTAAGCAAACTTTGCATTAATAAGGTAGGCTGATTCAGATGGCAGAATACCATTTCTTTGCTCTGCCTTATGATATTTAGAAACAATTGAGGGGATGGGCACCAGTTTGACAAAATATTCCTTCTCTCTCTCTTCAGTCTCTGTCCATTCTCCCAAGTTTATATTCTGCCTTTTCAGTTATGAGCTTAGGGTGGCATATGCAGCATACACTTGCTCTTTTTTCCACAACAGCACTCCTCTTTCCTTTGAGAAGAGTGACTGGCCAGTCATCCGATGAGATTCTGTGGTCCAATGTGAAGCAGAAGCTTGGTCTCCAAACTCCTGAGCCAACAGCTTCACCAGTACATCACACTGGGTATATTATATGTAGAATTATGTTTTAGCAGTTAACACAAGAATTGTAAAATATTTACAGACTCTTCTATTGTATGTGTCCCTTAAAATCATAATAAACAACATAATATCCACAATCTAATTGTTCCACATTGAAGGAACATTTATGAATTAAGACTTCAAATAATTCCCTATGCAATGATTGATGGGAGGCATCAATGATTTTGTTGAAATGGAACAACTGAAAAATATTTCCCATTATCTACCTTTTTATGAAATTTGTGCTGATTCTACAAACAAAAAACAAAACTCATTTTATTCAATAAAGGAAAAACATTTTGGTAGGGAAGGTAGTGATCAATGTTTAAGAGATAAAGTGTAAGGACCAGCCTCTCCCCCTCTACAAGAAAGTATAGACTCTTGAAACTTTGTATTTCAAAAGGAACCTTTTATTGAAAAGGGTGAAACAAGTCAGAATTCAAAGCAGACTCTGGAGCCGCATGTGGCTCTTTCATTCCTCTGCTGCAGCTCCCTGTCGCTCAAAATATGCATCAACAACCGCAAATGTGTGACACTCGCTGGCACGTGATTTATTGAGCTTTTCGACACATCTTTTTTTCCGGAGTTCAAAATGTTTTTGTTGCATGAAGAAATAAAAATGTGTTTTCTCTGTAGCAAGTCATTGATTTCATAAATGCAACACACTATAGTTTATTTAATACATAACATAAAAGTAAAAAAACAATATATGCAGTGTTATCTTCATTTTAGATATCAAAAGGGTTTTGTGGCTCCCGGTGTTTTCTTTTCTGTGGGAAACAGGTCCAAATGGCTCTTTGAGTGTTTAAGGT
>JANHGD010007780.1:103860-115895 GCA_027560375.1 Imantodes cenchoa | reverse complement strand
CAGTGTACAAACAGTAAAATTGGTAATTTAGCAAATTTAATAAAAATCACAATATTAAAAAGGTTTGAAAGAATAAAAGTCGTTGTATTAATGGTAGCAAGACAGCATGCTTGGAGTGGGGGAGGATTGACATGGCAAGAGCTGTATGTGAGGGCATGAATGAACCTTCCTCAACAAGGAGGTAGATACAGCAGAGCCCCCAAGAAGGACAGTATTCAATCCTGGCAAGTTTAGGATGTGTGGGCTTCAACTCCCAGAATTTGCCAGTTGGAATCCATCAGTAAGATGGGACCCAAAGATGAGCTGTTGAGAGAAAGCCTGAGACAGCAGCAGACACGGGAGGAACTTGTTTGCATTGTTCTTCCTGTGAAAATTAATGACTGACAAATGTTCCTCTTTCCCATATTGTTGCTCTTTGAATTAATAGCTGAAAATTACCTGAGACCTCTATCTCCATTCATTCCCAGTTTGAACAGTAATCTGTGACACCTCATTACTAATGATTTTTTTTCTGTACTATGAAGTAAATCTTATATTTCTGTGTCACCTTTAGACTCCATGGCCCACTACAGTTGGAGGCTTAGTTGCTTGGAATATAGATCAGAGCTTTTCCTGTGATGGTATCAGGAGGCAGGGGTCCGTATTAATAAAATATTAAGAGCTGTTCCTTCCATTATGTCTTCAGTTTCCCCTCCACTGTGGTTTCATCTATGAGGGAGAGGGGTGGTTTAAAAACGTAATAAATAAATAAATTATAATTAGCTGTCATGTAAAGTTTGTCTCTACAGTGTTCTATTTAATATTATGTTGTCACTGAGGGAGAGTTCTGTTCGTTGGCCTGAAAAAGAACTTAAATGTGCACTCAATAAATATCCAGCCAATGTTTTCATCAGCCTTACCCAATTTGGCATTCCCCAGATGTCTTAGGACTGCATAAATAGGAATTCTGGGAGATACTATATCAAAACAAGTGCAGAGCTTCATCTATAAAAAGGGTAATTAAAAGAATCCTTAAGTACAAGAACTGAGAATTTTTTTAGCAAATGGCAGTTTGAGGCAATTCTTCAAATATATGTGAAGATAAAAACTTAAAAGAGTCTTGCTGGATCTGATTTGTATAGCATTTCAAATAAATGACTGCAAAACTGTTTATATCATATACTTGGTAAATCTAGAATGATCAAACCTGAATTGCAAAAAGTTGGTCAATCACTGAGTAGTACACATTACATATTTCTGTGCCTCCTTGTTGCCATCTAGTGTTCAACCAGTTTTATGGATGTATGTCAGAGGCGGGTTCCTACCAGTTCTAACCGGTTCTTTAGAACCGTTAGTAAATCAATGATGACGTCATGGAGTCGGTTCTGTCGGTGCCGGTCCGTGGGCGCCGCCATGTGGAATTTTGCTTCTGTGCATGCTATTTTTTGCTTATTTTTTGAGAAGGGACACGTGTATGTGAGTGAACCGAACATTCATGCGCAAAACGTGCACTTCCGTCACAATGTGAATTGGTGGGAAAAGTAAGTAGAACCCACCCCTGGTACGTATGTATGTGTGTACGTATGTATGTGTGTATATGTATGTGTGTATATATATATACACACACGTATGTATGTATGTAGATATGGATATGGATATGGATATAGATATAGATGTGTATATATACACGTCATCTTTAGCTCTCATCATTGCAACTCAAACTCTGTTTCTGTTTCTGTTTGGACTTGCCAAGTTTTCCTGCAAATTGATCCTTGGCAGTTTGCCAAAAAAGAGCAAGGTTGGTGTGTGTTATCTGCCTTTCCCTGAAAGACTGTAGTTTTCCTGTTTGGACTTATTATGGCTGGTAATAAAAATAATTATCAGCCATTACAAATAAAAGAGGTTTGTGGGACGCCATTTGTGCTGTCTTATTTAATCAGGAAACCTAGGTCAGAACATTTAACTGCGTCATCATGGCTCATTTCAGCATGGGGCCATTTAACTGTGATTTATGATTCTTTGCCACAAACAGGCATTTGCTTCTGATTTTCAGTTAATACACCTAAGAGGAAACCACGGGTTCCCTTAACAATTGTAGTGTTGGCTTAATGACAATGGTGTTCCCTTTACAACCACTGCATTTGCTTAACAACAATTACAATTTTTTTAAAAAAAAATCAGGTCAGTCATATGGGCTACCCAATTTACAACTGTCACAACTTATGACCATGATGGGCAGGCTCCGTTACAGTTTTACGTCCAGGACTCCTTGCATACTCAGAATATAAACATTATATTTCTCCTGTTTTATTGTTTGGGATTGAGAGGAACAGGTTATAACCACAGTGATCTTTAATACTACAAATATTGTAGAGAATAACTGTGAAAGTTTTAACTGCTTTGTGAGTAGTTTGAACTGAGAACAACATATTACACTTCACTAGGTGTGTACTAATTTGTATCAGAATAAATGATACCAGTTTCTTGTGGAACCAGCTAGTTGGCCCAAGGGAAGAATTCTGTCCCCAAACCCAGTTTTTCTAGGTGCCTTAGAAAGCAGGTGGCAACTCCAAAAATGCAGTAAATGTATTTTTAAAAAGTATTTGCACTATAACACGAAACTTCTTTTTGCTTATTCCCATGTCATTCAAACACAGAGGCAGGGAGTGAGTTGGTAGCTAGTGAGATTGAAAGTAATCTAGCCTTGCTCCCTAAAGACTGAATTACCATTCCTGACTCACTTCTCCACAATGTATGTAGTATTTTATCCATTAAGACGTTGATTGATTTTCAAGAGCAGAACCATGCTGATCTGTAACTCTTTGTAGATCGTCTAGCAAAGCCAATGGTAGCAGATTTTAATGTTAGAGATTAGGAACATCCAAGAGCCTTTATTATATTCAGACTGGCGAATCAGGGAATTGTTAGATCAAATTGTTAAAAAGCCACAAATAGAGTTAGCAAGTCTTTTATTGTAAGAATTATAATCAACTCCTCTGTTAATTTAGATCATCTTCTTTTAAAATCTTCTGAACCACTAGCCATTAGGACATCTTATTTTCCATTAATTAATTACCTACATAAATCTTCTGATCATTTTGATAACTCCTTTCTGCCTATTACAGAGAAGGCAGCTCTGTGATACCTTTGTGGTTGACCACAAAGAACTCAATAACCTAAGTATGTTTGTGTCTTAATATTATATAAATTTATGACTGTGGCAATTTTATTTTTTTCCATTCCCAGTTATCATCAGGGGTGTTTCCAGACCTGATTCTGCTTCTAGACATTAAATAGAAGATATTATTGATCTCAAACTAATCTTACTAAATAGTTCTCATTAGTGAAATCCCTGTGTGAAAATATGATTGGGAGATGGGGTGTTATATCTTAATGCTGGTGTGTCAAACTGGTGGCCTGCGGGCCAGATGCGTCATGCATTGGCCACGCCCACCCCTGATTTAGTGAAGGGTGAGGAATCATGATATGTCGTTTGACGACAACATGATGTTGAGAGTTTGACAGCCATGCCCTAATGCATTTTGTTTGACATTTAATGACACTGAACATTTAACACATATTCTCCTTTCACTTAGATAGAAGGAAATTTTTATTCAGCTTACTTTCACTACTCTGAATGAAATGTTATATATCAGCAGTTCATAGTTCATATCTAAGTGCTAATGGCTTATATAGTAAAAAAAATGGAATAACCAGTACCAATATAGAACATTTGATGGACTCAACTGTTTATCCTGCTCTATTGTGAAAATTTTCTGTTTATTCTCCTTCCCCACAAAAACATATTTTATATTTAATCAATGGCATCTTACCAAGAGGACTCCTCTTCTTTTCCCATGACTGCTGAAGTTTACTCAAGAATTCATATTTATTTATTGTCCAACATATCTGCATTAGATTAGAGATGCAAATGACATGATGCAAATGACACAACAACGCATTCAACAGAAAATATATCTATATTGCAGTAATCTCAGTCATTCCTGTCAATTTCAGTATTGAGGATTACTTCAATTCTACCACTTCTTTTATGTAGCAGAAATGTGTAATACTTCTAAGCTTAATAATAAGTGAAAGTAATCAATAATATATTCTTGCATGTACAGCTTAGCTAAATAATTAAACTGAAAGGACTGTCCCAATCAGAAACCTCATATAAGTCCCACAAATGTAGTAGCCTGGAGTGGAGAAGCTTAGATAGTGGGGTGTGGTACAGAAACTTGGCTAGATCAATAATTCTATGAGTTACTTAACATTTATTAACTGCTGAACAGTTTCAGTAAAGTAATAATTGACTGAAGTATCAAATGGGAGATAAACATGTGTTCTTCAGAATTGGAGCCAAGAAGAGTATTTCATGGGTCTGGAAATAACGCCATTAAAAAATATTCTGTAATTTGATTTCAAGGGATGATTACTTTTCTTCTTCTTGTAACACTTGTCCACAGCTCCACCTGTCGTAGCATGAACAAGAGGACAGTGAATTAGGATACATAATTGTATTTTTATTTATATTTTAATTCAGGACATGTGAATTAAAGTTTGCCCTTAAGTAAATGTTTAAAGATAAATGAGGTTGGTTCATATTAATATATAACCCAAATGTAATTTTATCCGTGCTGCAGTGAATGTCCCATTGCTGGGACTATGGGAATGTTTATTTATTATTGTTTATGCAGTAAATGGCTATTTCACTTCAAAACAAAACAACATCGAAATATGGCTTAGCAAGGTATGTGAAGCTAGCCATTGTCTAAGATGGATTATACTTATATGAGCAGATCAGTTCCCTTAAAGCTACTTATACAAACCATCATACCACAAAAAATAGCCTGTAATAGAGCCAGTCTGTATAGAGAGCCAGTCTGTATAGTTAATGTGGTAGGTAGTGCCACAGGAAGAGCTGTACAAGATTAAAACTGTGTTCATTACCGAAAGTTGGATTGGCTTTTTTCATGCATCACCGACATATGACCTTTTTCCTTGGGACCGTTGAAACTTTGCTCTGCGAAATGCTTCATATTAGTTAAGACAGGCCTTTGAAAAAGTCTTTTAAACAGGTTGGGATGCTTCTGCTCTAAGCAAGGATATCAATTACTGGGCTCGCTGACCCATTTGTCTTAGAACTATCCAGATAACTCCCTTGCTCCAGGCATGGTTCACAAGTAAATACCAAGCCTCTATATAAAAGCCATGGGCTTTATAACATTCTTTTGCATGCTTCTGTTCTTTTTATTTTAAGATGGACAGGCTGGACAGGAAAAAAAAATTCCTCAAACTCACTCAAATATTTATGAGGCGAGGTTGTCGTGAATACAATGGCAACTATTTTGACACTAGCCTAGTTCTTAACAAGGTGTATTCCAACTGAAACCAAGATTTCACACACCTTTAGGATAAACCAGCCGGCACAGTTCAGTCTATATTTGTTTCAGGCCCCACCTGGTTTTCCAAGTAACTTGTTTTATTGTTTGCTCAGAGCAAAAAGAGAACACCAGTGGCACTCTGCAAACAGGCCCCATAAAAAGCAAACGGAGTACTTCGAATGGCTGCTAATCTTCTTTACTTAATTGGTTGTCATCATAGTTAAGAATGCCCAACACCCATCTTTACTCAAGGCGGGATTTTTTTTAAAAATTAAACCATTCATTGGAAAGAAGTGTTGGTCAAGTGAGCTTACTGTTGACCTTGACTGCTCTTTATTGTCCACTTTAGCTTCAGCTCTGACATCTGGATGGAGCTATCAGCTTGCCAACTCTGCGAAACATTTCATGTTTGATTCCTTTTCTTTACTTTAGGCACAGTTTTAGTCAGATTCTCTGTTGAGGTTTATGGGTGTTGTAGTGAGGGGGCATGGCAGCAGTATCTACAGCAAGTCATTGTGTCCAACTGACAGCATATGAGTCATGATATTAGATGTAGGCTTCTATGCAGAGTCAGTACCATCTTGTCCATCCATACCTTGTCCATCAGTAGCTTTGCTGCTGATCATTTAGAGTTGTCATATGACCCTACTAGTCTTTTTGTTTCCTATACAGGCAGTCCTTGACTTGCAACCATTTATTCAGTGGCCTTTCAAAGTTACAATGGCACCCAAAAAAGTGATTTATAACTGTTTTTCACACAACTGGTACAGCATCCTCATGGTCATGTGATCAAAATTCAGACACTTGATAACTGGCATGTATTTATGATGGATACAATGTCCTGGGGTCATGTGATCACCCGCTGACCAGCAAAGTCAGTACAGATTCACTTAACATTTGTGTTACTAACTTAACAGCAGTGACTTACTTAACAGTGGCAAGAAAGGTTGTAAAATGGATAAGAACCCATTTAACAACATTCTTGCTTAGCAACAACAATTTTGGGCTCAATTGTGGTCATAAGTAGAGGATTACCTGTACTCAAGGAAGTTCATTTAGATTTTTATATAAGTCTCCACTTATTCATCCCATATTGGTGGTAAACCATTTTGCTCAAAATAATTTATTTTCATGTATGAGTGCCATGCAGATTGTGGCTACTGAAGAGGCAACATGACAGGAGGCATGAAGGGCCAGGCAAAAAGCCAAAGTATTATCAGGTGGGAATACTAGAGATGCTCTTCTTCTTTCAGTGAAAGCTATCACTATGCCTGATGTTCAGTGCGTGCGTGGCAAATTATAGCCCAAAGAGTTCTATACTTACCCCTGTCTCTGCTGACCACATTTTAACCTGGTTGCTCTTAGACGTTTCCAATGAAAATATAACTAGAGTTCCATTCACCAGACAAGTCCTTCTCTTTCAAACTGTGCCATGCTCATGTATCTTAATGCAATAAGTTTACCGTATGCTCTATTTGGCTTGTTGTCCAAGCATAATAGAATGCTGCACCAACCTGTTTAATGTTTGGTGTTTTCAAGCACTGAATGTACCACATTGTGGTATGTGTAACCAGGGTTGTAATTAGAAGAATACAGATGTGCCAATTCATGCGTGAATTTAAACTTGTTTGAAGAATAAGACTCCATATTTTTTCCCACTCTTGCAATTGGGCTGGTGGTCATCATGATCTTTAGAGCAGTAAAACAAGAATACAAGAATACAATTTCTTGAAAGCTGAGGCACTCCATGAAAGTTACCAAACCGGCAACCACTTTTCGTTTCTCACAAGCAAGAAAATAGCTCATAATATTCTGTAAAGTTCAGTATGAAATCACTGATAATTTAGAGTAGAAAAACCACTTATGAAAGATCACAAAGTCTGCCCAAGAAAGAACTTATGAAACTCAATCATGAAAAAATAATATGGTCATCAGATTAGGCCAATAATAATAGAAAGAGTGCAACACAGATGATCAGAAGTCTGGAAGCTAAACCATACAATAAACAGCTAGGGAAACTAGGTATATTTAGCCCAACAAAGAGAAGGTTTAGGAGTGACAGGATAACCATCTTCCAATACTTGAAGGGCTGCAATTGGGAAGAGGGGGGTCGATTTATTCCTCGGAGCACCTGAGGGCAGGACAAGAAACAATGTGTGGAATTTCCTGATAGTAAGAACAATTGATCAATGGAACAACTTGCCTCCTGGAGTTCTGGGCGCTCCCGTTGCTGGAGGTTTTCAAAAAAAAGATTGGGCAACCATTTGTCCTGGATGGCATAAGGACTCCTGCCTAGGGCAGGGGGTTGGACTAGATTTCCAAGGTCCCTTCCAGCCCTATGAGTGACCAATAGAACCAATCCCTTTGGGGCAGTATTCCTGGCATGAAAGCACTCTTTTATCAGCTGCTACATCATATTCTTATCTATTTTAATCCTATCCTTATCTATTTGTGTATTTTTTCTTCATAGTGTTCCTTGTTCCAGAGCTACTGTCATCACCTTCAGCCCTCTCTAGCCTATTAAGCTGCCTTTTTCTTAACACCTAGTCATTTCACTAACCTATTTCTATGCTGTTTTTATTGGCATTTGGACAGACTAATGTGGAAGATGATGGCATAACCACTGTGAGAAATCAGAAACTGGCTCAGATGGTTAAAGGCATGTTCTATTAATTTCTGAAATTAATAGAACGTAGACCTCATGTGCATACATGTCAGCATTTCATGAATGAAATGAGAATATTCTTATACATTCTTGTAATATTCCAACTGCTTCACTGCATGCATCTGACTACAACAGTTCCAAAGATTTTCCTGTATAAATCCAATGGAGGGCATATTTGAAATTGTATAAGTCAGCTGTGTTTACACAGATCATGTTCAACATGCATCTTTCCTCTAATCTGAGGATTACATCTCTGAAGGCTAAGAAAATTGCAAAATTACAAGGGACAAATTATTTGAATGTTTCTGTCCCAACTGTCCACTAGAAAATCTTCAAGGCAGCAGCCAACTAAATTAAAATATGAAATGTATTTTTTTTAAATAAAAGCACATTAACTGTTTAGCTATCCAACCACTCAGAAACAGTTTAGATATCACAAGTTTCTATTAAAGCATTAGTTGGGTGGTCACTCACAACCTGGAATGAGTGAAAACAGCAAGGATGGACCTCTGCTTTTCTTCTGCATTAATGAAGAGGATTGCTGTAAAAAGAATCCAGTGCCATAAAAATCTCCTTCTGCTAGATCCAGCAAAGTAGAGCAGCAAGTGAGCACGCATTAGGAGAGGCTGTCAGATATTCAGATTCAAAGATGTCTTTGAGTCAAGCTTGATTCTTATTTGATGATTTATATGATATATCCATGCAGTTTCAGGGCAAACTGTTTTGCCATTGTATTCTTCCATACTGTCTTGATTTGATTTGATTTCACAGTATAACCTACAGCCCTGGACTTCCCAGACTTTCTCATCTATGCACTAACTAGACTAGAGGCTAACCCTGATTATTCTAGATCAGCCTTGCTGCTGCCCGTTATTCAGAAATTCAGATGGTCAAATTAGGTACTAATTAGGATTTTTTGTGGGTATGGACTAAGAATAATTAAGGCCAAGAATATGCCTGCCACTTACAACAACTGGAAATGATAATGGCATTTCTACTTAAGGAAATGCTACTGCCGGATCCTGTTATTATGAATAACAGGTCATGTGACACCAGTATCAGAATGAAAGATGGCAAGTAGAGAGAAAGTGGTCTGGGCACTTTGCAAATTGTACAATGTTTACTTTAACATAGGCATGACTTTTGTTATTGTACAACAGAGTTAATGAATACAGATCTGTGTGTATGTGTCTGCTTCTCTCTCTCTCTCTCTCTCTCTCTCTCTCCTATAATACATATTTCACTGTCCAAGTTGAGAAATTGGAAAGCTACTTTGCATGGTTCTGTGTGAATGAAAACTCTTAGTTACTCCATACAAGTGATCTGTCAGAAGTTACGATAGATGTATACAGAATAAATACAGCATGTATTTTGGAGCCATACATTATAATTTAATTGTAGTCGTTCCTCAAAATAGAGTTTAGGAGACATCTATTACAAGCAACTCAACTCACATCTTCAATAGAAAATCACTGGCTCTTTAAAAACACTGTTTAAAATTAAACTATTCCTTTGATGTCTTTATGCCAAGCCATTTAATAAGCTTCTGAAACTGTTTCTGATCTTATATATATTGCCAAAATTTAATGCATATCACTTAAAATTGACAGTTCCCGTAACAGATCCTGCAGTTCTAAACAGTATTACAGAAAGTACTTCAACTCAACCTATTGGTTTCCCTTTCTAGTATTTCTGCATAGAAACAGGCTGTTAATTAGTATGATTGTTTATTGTCTTTATTCAAAGGATTGCTAGTAAGAGAGAAGATAATGAAGGGATTTTTGTTGTTTTTGATTATGCAGTTAACATTGTTGGAATAGAATACACACACACACACGCGCACACACACACACACACTCCAAACCTGCTTTATAGTATTTATGAAGTCTGGCTACCTGCCAATTTTACAAAACATCAAAAGCTTTTAAAAGTTTTACAACAAACGTTTCACAATTCCCTTGTCACTTTTTCTGGGAGTAAGGAGTGTTCCCTAGCACCGAAAGGTTTCTGTTTCTCTTTCTTTGACTACTTAAATATACATAGTGCATATTAGATTATCATTCTGGTTCCTAAAAATAGAACTCATAAAAGTTCCAAAAGAAGAGGAAGGAAGCTAAAATGAGATGAGAATATGCAGGTCCAGGATAGAGCAATCTTCTAAAATAATGGCAGTATCCCAAATTCTAGAATTAATTCCTTATGATTATTTTGTGATTTGCTGCAGAGTCTGCAAGCCAGGGCCTAATCATAATTTTCAAATTTGTAATACAGTATTAATCCCTTGTACATACCATAATCCCACCTGGTGAAATTAATCTTTCTTTGTACAATTTAACCTTAATTTTTCCTGCATTTCTAAAATTGTGCCATGGCCTACAGTGTTTCTTTTCTATCCATATCCCAAACACATTATGGCATTATGGGATCTTGAGGTAGGTATGTACAAGCATGCATACATGTCATTCGCTGGTGTGAAAATTGGATACTTACTGCCTCTGAAAAGTAGCACAGCTACCATCCTACAAATAAGTGCAATTACCCTTATTTCTTGCAATTGTTTAACCAAATGGAATGTCAGTCCATCTGCTTCCGAACATAACCCCTTGCTGAGCATTTCGCTTCCTCATTTTGATGAACTTGATTTTAAGTTTATTCCAGTATAAAGCTATTGATATTTAATAAACAAATCCGTTTTCCAAAGAACAAAATTCCTTTGTCTCTTTGGATTTATTATGGTAGCTCTCCACTCCTCCAGCTTATTGGAATGGCCTTCTGAAGCTATCAGTCCTTGAGTACATCTCTTAATTTGCTATTGTGTAACTATTGTAAAAAGGCTGAAGCAGTCAAGGTTGGGAAAGGACAATTTCAATAGACCATGGCACAATCTGCCCAAATTAATCTATGGGCACACAGGAACTCTGTAAGCACAGGGGCAAAAGTCAATCAATAGGGGTCCAATAGAGGATGGTGAGCTAAATGGAGTGATAAGGGGTCAATGATGTAACCAAAGGCAGAAAGAAGGGAATGGATAGAGACAAAAGTGCAAGGGCTGCCCCACTGCTCACAGAGTCCCTGTGTGCTCATAGATTAATTTGGACAGATTCCTTCTTGAAGCATAGAAATAGCCAGGAATGCATAGAGTGGAATATGAAGAAGACTTGCCAATATTTTTTAAAACAATAGTTCAAAGCTTAATTCAGGTGGGGCAGGGAGCACATAAGAAAACACTTTTAAAACTGCAGTACCCTTCTAATACAATCCAGTATTAAGCAATCAGAGGCCCATCCCCTCATTCTATAAACTTTCACAACTGGATATCCTCCAGATGCGTGGGCTTCAGTTGCTGGCCAACTTGGACAGAAGATTGATATAGCTACGAGTTCTCTCATAGCTTGCAGCAGGTGATTCCAATTACTTTAGGTTGGACAATCAATGATATTATTTCCTGGGTTATGAGTTAAATGGTGGTATTTATTTGCAGGACTTATAGGCCATTCTGATTAACCAACTCCGAGTGGCATAGAACTCCCCAAATCTGTAAACTGGGATTGAAAAACATAGATAAGCACTCAATTTTTTAAAACTAAAACTATATATTTTAAATAACTGAAAGAAAAAGAAACCAGGAATCAATATTCAAAGTACAATGGAATTAATTCATCATCTGAAAGGATAATCATACCCACCCTGCCTGCAATTCAAAACAGTCCTTCCTTAAATAAATAAATAAGTAAATAAATAAATAAACACCAAACTTCTGAAACTTGGATGGGAGTTGTTCACTCAAATATCTAGGGGTTCAAGAGGAATGACATAGTAACTAAAAACATATGTTTCCGTGAAGTAATGTTGACTTGAGGTTCACTCTGGTTTCTATCTTCCTGGTGCTGTCTCCATGGTAGGGGGACCGCATGTCAGCTCCGGCAAGCCTGCCGGCCTGGAGCTGTCATTTGCACTGGGAGCACAAAATAGGCAGCTCTGACAAAACTTACACTTTGCAATTG
>JANHGD010007780.1:59306-70037 GCA_027560375.1 Imantodes cenchoa | reverse complement strand
AAAGAAAGAAAGAAAGAAAGAAAGAAAGAAAGAAAGAAAGAAAGAAAGAAAGAAAGAAAGAAAGAAAGAAAAACTCCAAAGACATCACTCAGGTAAAGTGTATTAGTAGAAGATATTACTGAAGAAACTGTATATCTGTCCATGCAGGTACATGAAGTTGGTTGAAGCTCTGCCTACTTATGGAATCCATTATTATGGAGTGAAGGTTAGTGAGTCCTGGAAAACAAAACTGAGTAAACCGTTTGTTGTATGCATTTTTTCTTTTAATAAAAGCAACTCATTTGAACAAAACGAGTAAGGAGATGCCCTCATGACATAATGCCCCATTTAAGGACTTTTTACCTTGTTCAGCTCAGCTCTTTTTACCTTTCTCAGATCATGAGAACATTTTGGATCCTCTTCATCCTTCATTCTCTTCAGAAACAAGGTCTTTACTCATACAGCTGTTTGTGTTTTGGTTTCCCTGCATCCACTTTGAGTAGAGTCTGTGTGAATGTAGATCTTATATTTAGGTGATGGTTTTCAATAATCATTCATCAGACTATCAGGAGATGGCAAGGACTTTAAGGTCCTGGAGAATTGCCAGTCACAGGAAATAATGAGAGACTACATGAACATAGAGTGTCTTTCTTTGTTTTTAAAAAATAACAAAAATAGGACAGGAAGGGCATTGTTAACATATTGCAAGATTTAACATGTTAATTTTTCATGTAGAATGTTCTGTCTTTTGCCTAGCAGACAGTATTTAAGTTCCTATAATTTATTCAAGAGGGGTTTTTTGTAACCCCATTCAAAGCTACAGTGTTAGTTGATTAGAATAATGCAAATAGCATTTTGCATCTCTGTGAATAAAACCTCCAGAAGCTAGTACTTTCATTACATTAATGGGACTAGCATTCAAAGAGACGTACAGTTATTTTAATAACAAAGCAAATAGATCCATACCATCTGAAACTGCACTCAAACTGTAATAAGTTTGCTGAATATGTATATGAACACCAACATTCCTATTCAGGCATTCCGCCAGAGGCATAGATATCATCTGGGCATACTCATGATTTTCTCTACATGCAGATTGACCCTACGTAGCGAATGAGCACTTTTTCAAACTTTTCAAAAATGTCTTGTGTTTCACAAATCTCTATTTTGATAGGGAATTTAGAGATCCCTTTCTTGAATAGTTTTTTTTCCACGTTCTCCACATTTTATAGCCTCAGTAAAATTGTAGAACCTTTTCATGGAACGCTCACATTTACAATGTGGGTAACAAATGTTGAAGAATAGAGTGGGTTAAGAGCTGTGGTGGCATAGTGGTTAGAATGCAGTACTGCAGGCTACGGCTGCTGGCTGCCTGCAAGTTGGTAGTTCAAATCTCACCAGGCTCAAGGTTGACTCAGCCTTCCATCCTTCTGAGGTCAGTAAAATGAGGACCCAGCTTGTTGGGGATAATATGTTGACTCTGTAAACCACCTAGAGAAGGCTGTAAAGCACTGTGAAGCGGTATGTAAGTCTAAGTGCTATTGCTAGTTAGGCCTGATGGATGTGTTCATTTGTTGGTATCTACTGGTATTGAAATTGTGACATGGAGGAGCAAAAGCCTTCCATTATTGAAAGTACCGTTGGCAATTTCCCTGTAGCACAACTGTCAGTCTTTTAAAATGGGGCCTTCTGAGGTATGGTCTGGACATGGCATTGGAGCTATGAGTCCTAAAGCCACTCTGTCCCCGAGAAGGATTACAATAACAGCATCTTTTAGCAGCTTAGAATGGCTTTCCAAAATTTCCCTCTAAAATAAAATGAGGGAAAATCACTTTTCTTTTTTTAGGGGGAAAAAGGAGTTGACTCCACGTATAAAATGTGTTTGGAGTCTTTGGCTTCCTTGGTTCTCATTTAATTTATTTTTGCTTGATTTGAGCTAGAGATATTTGGTTAACTTTAGCCACAAACAATTTAATAATACAGTAATTTACCCCCATCCTCCCCTTCTTTTTCTTGTACTTTTGATGACTTCATGGACAAGTCTGTGCATTTCTCCATAGTGAATGGAGTTATCATCCACAATGGGTTGACCTGTCTCCGCAGGGTATTGGGAGACAGACTCTTGTCCAAGCCCTCCTGCAGGAAATCCACGATCTTCGGGATAGTCACCTGCACAGGAGAGCATTCCTTTGCGCACCAAAGGCAAAAGACCTTCCACATAGCCGCATAGATACACACTGTGGAGGGCTGCTGAGAAGCCAGCATGATGTCAATGGCTCTGGCCAAGAAATGCTGGAGGGCTAGAGCGCCTCAATCAAGCACCAGGCAGTCAATTGGAGCCAACCCGGATCTGGGTGAAACAACTGCTCCTGACTGAGCGAGGACTTGGATAGCGGAACCTGCCAACTCAGTGCCACCAATAGTGCCCTCAGGTCTGCGAGCCACAGCCACCTGGGCCAGTGGGGAGCCAACAAAATAATCTCTGTCCATTCGTCCAAAAGCCTCTGTATTACCTTGGGAATAAGTGGAAGGGGGGAAGGCGTAATAGCTTCCACTCCATAGGACGGGAACCTCTAGAAGAACCTTGGCAGTTGGGCATTCTCTGGGGTCGCGAAGAGGTTGACTGCAGGGAGACCAAAGATGTAGACCAGGTCCCTGAAGATGGATGGATGCAGTCGCCACTTCACTGGATTGACGGTCACCCGGCTGAGACAATCTGCCTGAACTTTGGCAACGCCGAAGATGTGGTCTGCTGAGAGGGACAGGAGGTGGCGCTCCGCTCAAAGGTCCAGACTCATCGCTTCCCATATCAGAATTCGAGAGCGAGTGCCCCCCTGCCTGTTCATGTGCACCTTGGCTGCCACGTTGTCCATTAGGACCAAGACATGCCAGTCGGACAGCTGCTGACAATGTTTCAGAGCTAGATGGATGGCTTGGAGTTTCAGCAAATTGATGGCCCCCTTGGCCTCCTGTGGCGTCCACCTGCCCTGAGCAATCAGGCTCTGAGAGTTGGCGCCCTACCCAAACAGGCTCGTGTCCATGGTGACGGTCAGACGAGTAGGTTCTTGGAACAGACAGCCCTGCGTGATCGCTGGCGAATGCCACCAGGAGAGGTAGCAATGAGTTTCCGGAGGCACGGAGACCTTGGCAGGGGAGGAGCTGCTGCCTGCTTTCTGGAAGGGTAAAAGGAACCACTGTAAAACCCTAGAATGTAGTCGTGCCCAAGGTGTTATGGCGATAGCAGATATAATTTTACCCAGGAAAGTGGACAAAAGGGAGATCGAGACTACGCTGGAGCTGTACCTTGGGTGGAGCTCTCCCTAAGACTAGCCTGCCTCTCCTGGGATAAGGAGACCCTACATTCTATCCTATCTATAAGGGCTCCCAGGTGAACCAGAGAAGTGGAGGGAACTAGGTGTGTTATCAAGATTGATTGAAAACCCGTGGTGTCGCAGCATTTGAATGGTTATCTGGAGATGGCTCAGAGCCTATTGATGTGACAGCCAGAATTAGGAGGTCACCCAGATTACACTGGAAACCAACAGGGAGAGAGCCCTAAGGTGGGCCGCCACCAATGCTAGCACTGGTATTTTACAATGCTTGTAAATATTCAAGGTGCCGAGGACAGGCCAAAGGGGAAGGCCCTGTACAGACAGTGCCTACCTGCATAGCAGAAGCGGAGTTACTGCTGATGGAAAGAATGGATAGGAATGTGCAGGTAAGCTTCAGTAAGGTCCAGGGAGATGAGGAAGTTCCCCCCCTCTGGCAGACACCCACAAGGATAGATTAAAGAGGGTGTATCTTGAACCGCTGGTATTTGATGTGATGGTTCAGACGCTTCAAATCTAAAATTGCCCTCCATCCTCCCGAGGTTTTGGGGACCAAAAACAGAATTGAATAAAATCCCTGTCCGATCTGGGCTTGGGGCACCTGCTAGATGGCTCAAATGTCCAACAGGTGCTGTATTGCAGAGTCCATAAGAGAGGGATCTCTGGACATCGGACACCAAATAAAAAACCTCGGGGGAGGGGAGAGAAACTCCAGAGAGAGCCCGTCTCCAGAAACCACTTATCATAGGTAATGTCCTCCCATCTGGTGGTAAAGAGGGCCAGGCGCCCCCGATGGGAGGGTCAGCCAAGGGGTTACTTGGGACATCTAGAGGGACGGCCTCCTACATTCTGAAAGGGCCTTCTGGAGAATTTACCCCTGGCCAGGTCTGTCTGAGTATGTGCGTTGCCTGGAACTGTACTGACTTTACTTTCTGAAAAAGGAGGAATTCTGATCTGGGGCACGAAAGGAACGATGGGGATAGGCGTTCGACCTAACATTATCCCGTCTTGAGAAAGGCAGGACCTTCTTACAATCCCTGGACTCGTAAAATGGGGTCCAGGGCCTCCCCAAACAACTGCTGGCCCGTGAAAGTGGTGGACACCAGGCACCCCTTGTGGCAAATGTCTGCCTGCCACAGTCTCAGCCACTGCATGCACCTGGATATGACAGAGGCAGCAATCACTTTAGATGCAAATTTAGAAGCTTGAAGGGTGGCGTCTGTGGAGTATTGAGTGGTGGCAATCAATTTGGTGATGTCCTGCTGGGCTCGCAGGTCAGTTGCCAGTATATATTCTTGCAATTGGCGCAGCCAAATAAGGGAGGAGCGGTTGAAAAATGAAGCGGTGGCAGACGCCCCGACAGCCTGGTGGACCTTCTGGAGTGATTGTTCAGAGCAACTGTCCTCTGGATGAAGGAGTTCCTCTGAGTCTCCCGGCATTGTATTGGGCGAATGAAGCACCGCCACCAATGTGTCGATAGTTGGAACTGTAAGATGTGTGCCAGGTCTGAAGCAACGTTGAAGTAACGATGGTCAGAGGAAGAAGGTAGAGACCCGGAAGCCAGGGAAGCCCATTGGCGTTGGGCCGTGTCAATGAAAAGAGAAGGCGATGGAACCAATTCTGTCTCTGGCATCGGTTCGGCGAACAGAGGATCCTTTGGCCCTGTAGAAGAAGATACCAGAGGCAGGTCTTCGAAACCGGCAGCCAACTTGGCCTTATAGAGTAGAGAGCTAAAAATGCCAGGATTGAACAGCGTGGAAGAAGAGGGAGGATCTGGGGTGAACCCCTCGTCCTCCGACAGTTCCATATCCAGGTAGGAGTATCGACAGCAAAAACAACAACATGTCTGGTCACACTGGTGGTGAACAGCAGCGAGCGCACTTGGCAAGCCGAGGGAAAGTTCAAAGGCTGCCTCTTCTCAGCACTTGAACCTCTCAGGTAGCTCGTTGGTAGCGGGAGAGAGGAGCGTAAAAGCTCCTCAGACCACAGCGTGCCCAATTATGGAGCCGGAGCCCCTACCTCTAGATGTCAAAAATCAAGGGGGGGAGAGAGTTAGACACACACCCCCGTGGCAGAGAGAAGGGCCAGGCCCCAAGGAGCTCGATGCCACCGATGACATGGGCAGTCGCTGCAGCGAAGGAGCCACCCAGCTGGTAGCTGTCAAATTTGGAAGCTGGGGAAAGAGCCACTCACGGGTGAAGAAATTCTGATTGAAAAGATATGAAAGTCAAAATCCAGAATGTGATGACTATGTCCATCCTGAATGAGGATTGAGTCGGCAGAGAATTCCAGGCAAAGTGGAGCCCCTAAATTCAAATTAACAGTCTCAGTTCTCAGCTGATTGGATAAGGTCAACCCATTCTGGATGATAATGCCACCACCCTACGAGAAGAGGCATATCAGGTAAGCACCAACGCCCCTTTTCTTGGCAACCTGCAGTAGTGGTATTATCACTGCCGCCTGCCAGGATGTTTTTCAACTTTTTAATCTAGGGATGAAAGAAAGTAACTGGCCCAAAGTCACCCAACTGTCCTCCATGCTTAAGGAAGCACCAGAACCTGCATCTCCTTACTCCTGGTCCAGCACTTTAACCAGGATATCTCCCTAGCTCTTTTAATGTACTTTACAAAGTTGCTTTAAAAAGTTGTAGAAATAATGCCTCATTGCAGAGTTCCCCAACCTTTCTAGGTTGGCAGTTTGGGGGTGGGGAGGTGTGTGAACGGGGCAGCAACGCTCGTGACGATGGCAGTGGCCTCACAATGACCCGAGCAGAAGTGGGCTGTGCGTGCACATGCACTGGCTAGCCTTTCATGCCAGATCCCTGCTTTATTGTACTATTGTGCTATGATTTACTATTTTGTTGCTTGAAAAAGAGCTCCTGCAAAGCCATTCTCACCAACACTGACAGGACAAGCCACTAGAATATAAACTGAGAGCAAACCCCACTCCTTATAGCACTGATTATGTTACCTAGTTTGGTAATGAAATGTCTGCAAGAAAACAACCCAGTTCAGAGAGCTTCAAGGACCCCTCATTTCAACCTTGAACTACAAATATTCTCCTTCATTGGAAAGAGCTCTGTGGAAAATCTAGTGCCCTCACCAAGAAAATATGTCAGTCCAAATTTTCTCTTAAAATAAACAATAACTATTTGCTCTAACCTTTTCACATGTGCATTTAAAGTGATGTATGGACTTTAAGCTGAATAAGGTGTATGTCTGAGTAAATACATAGGGAACTCCAAAGTGTGTACACAGCCCATTCCTTTCTCTCAACAGTTCAGCCTTATTTTGGACATGTCCCTCATCGAGTCGTCTTTTAACTGTTTTGCTCACCTCCCACAGATTTTCTTCCATATCTGCCCCACCTCTAGCCATAGTTTCAAAGAATACAGCAGCTTCTCTTCCCTACTGCTCTGTGGCTGTTTGCATAGCATCTTCCAGCTGGGAAAGGAATAGAAGACCCCTTCAAACAATAAACCTTCTCTGCTAGCTGCAGGTGTGCTAACAAAGGGCTGCCTTCATCTCCAAAACCTGCTTATACTTGTTGCAGGATGAAGTAAAGAAACCTTGTATCAACTCTGAAGTTTTTTTTGACTCTTGCTAAAGGCTTAGAACTTCTATTCTTCTCTGCCATAGGATAAACAAAGCATCCCGTGGTGGCTTGGGATCAGTTATAAAGGAATTGGCCAGTACGACTTACAAGATAAAGTCAAGCCTAGAAAAGTAAGTCCATCTGCATATATGTTCATTTGTCTTTGTAATATATAAATGAAAAGAGACCATATTGTGCCTTTTCCCTCCCTTGTTATTCAGCAGTTTCCTACAATCTGACTTTCTCCAGGTATATTGGACTTCAGTTCCCACCAAGGTGGCCAAACTGGGAATATGAGACTTATATTTCAGTAAACATCTGGAGAACATCAGAATGGAGAGACTGTTCTAGTCTGTTGAAATAATTGGAGCTAGGAAAAATCGTTTTAGAGTGAACGAAGCACATATTTTCTTTGTTTTGTATTATATTTTAATGTTGTATATCAGGGGTGTCAAACTCAAGGCCCACAGGCCTGATCCAGCCCTTGAGGTGCTTAAATCTGGCCCCTGGGGCCAGCCTGGAAATAGCAAGCAACCGGCCCGCGGGGCTTCTGGCAGCCAAAACGCGGCACCGGAGAGCCGCACGCAGTCCCCTGCGCTCCGTTTTCAGCCTGACGGCCTGCAGCAACCTGCCTGCCAAAATGGGACACGGGAGGCATATGCGGTCCTCCGCACCTCATTTTGGCCAGCAGGTTGCTACAGGAGGCATCAGTCCCGTCTCCCCGACCCCTGGCCAATCCGCAGAGGAAAACTACAATGCTGATCCGACCCTCGAAGAAATCCAGTTTGACATCCCTGTTGCATATGCTCCATGAACTGCCCAGGTTACTGATCAGATGCCTGAGACGCCTCCCAGCAGGACAGGAGTCAGTTCTGAATCCTTTTGCTGCCAGTTTGCTCAGGGTTGCACCGTGCACTTGGTCACAGCAATAAAAAAATAGCTTCTCCGCATGCGCAGAAGCAAAATCCAAGATGGTGGCACCCACAGAGACACTGACAGAACCGACTCCGTGACTTCATCATCGAGTTACTAACGGTTCTAAAGAACTGGTTAGAACCCACCTCTGCAGCAGGATCTGAAATAGTAATCCACCAACATTTCTCCCCACTCCATCCCTGCAACTGACATTAAAAGGTATTCTGTAAAATGACAGGAAGATTCCATATAGCCACCGTGAGTTTGTGAATTTGGCTAATTCATCATGAAATCATAGCAATGGGTTCCATAGTTTAATGTAGTGTTGTGTGAAGACGTCCATCCTTCTACTGCCAGACCACTTCACTGATTGACTCTTGGTTCAAGTATTATATGATAGAGAGGGAAAATGCTTTCAGTGCACTTTATTTACAACACACATCATTTTATATTAAATTCTATGAAATAGATTAGGAACATGTTTTTTAAGTTAAATTGTTCCAACTCTTCTAACTTTTGCTTGGACAGAAGATAGGGTTCCAAGGTAACTATTGTGATTGTTCCTGCCAAGTCTGGAAATCCCAACTGTGATGCCTTATTTATGCTTCTTTCCCTCCCCACAAATTCCTGCTCTTCTGTGAAATACTAAGCAGTTTTTCAAAACAACATTTTGTGCCTGCATATGAAACACAATCCCAACTGATGCATTTTCTACATGAGAGTGCAGAGGACAAGAGGTACTTGTTTTGTTTCACACAAAGCTTGTTAGACAACTGAGATGGGATATCTATACATAGAAATTGCCTCATCATTATTTCCTGGACAAAGAATAAACATCTGGAATGAGTTCTGAAGACCTTGGAAATAAACTCCATGCTAACTGTATGGAGAAAACTCAAACACATGTAGTTATTGTGCCATAGGGAAACACACCTTATGGTTTTTTTTTCTTCCCAGCCTTTCTACTTTATGTTGAAATCCAAGCTGGAAGCTGCTTATGTTGATGTTCCTCTTGTCCTCAGAATATTTTGGGTTTAACAGCTTGTACATGTTTTCCTTTGATTGCACAATTTGCTCTCCTTGGAACATAAGTGACGCATATAATGGAGTGATACATCTACCATAGTTAGCTTTCTAGAAAATAGTTACATCTTCAGGAACCTCAGTGTGTGGAGAAATAGATCAGATCTTCTGAATCTGTTTAGTCTCCTGTCCTTGTTAACATTTACATAAAGCAGAAAAAGTTCCTGTAAAATATGGAGTTACCAGCTCCTTTTTTTCCCCCAGATAGGTGAGTGAAAGAGAAAATTGATTTCAATCCTGTTAAAATGTCATCCTAATATTCAAGTTTCTTAGGAGATTTGTGTGCAGCCTCTTCTAACAGAGTAACATAATATATGAGAATCAGCTTGCACACTTTCTTGTCCTATAATTGCTTCACTTCTAGCTCTTAATTCCCCATCACTGCATACAGTACACACCAGACAATGGGTAGAAACTGCACTACCAGAATTGTTAGATTTATTTATACAAACTTACATACAATGTATAGGACTGCCTATCTTTCTTCCACGACACAGGACAGCTAAGAATAGATCAAAACCAAAGCAATAAAACCCAGCAAAAATAGATCCCATAGGGTCTTCAGTGCCGTGGAGGCCCCCCCCCCCCCAGCAACTTTCATCCTACAGATATAAGCCATGCAACTAGGCAAACTTTAGATGCCAACTCAAGGCCTGTGAGAATAGCTACGTTTTAAAATACTGATAAGATTGGAGCCATCCGAATCTTACAAAGAATGGTATTCTGAAGGATAGGCACTGCAACAGATAAAGCATTTTTGAGCAGTTTGATGGGGAACAATGTGGGAATAGAAGCAGCATGTCTCCTCCTGCCCTAATTCATGTTAATTCTCCCCAAACAAAGCCAAATATTTCTGTTCTTTCCCTTCTTGAGAAATTAATACGGTATCCTGCTGCTATCTGGGAAGTCAGGAGGTTGAATTGTGTTTCCTGCTCCTTTCAAACTTTCACATTTAGAACTTTCTGATTAAAACTATTAAAGTCATTGTATATGGGGTATACTTCATCCACAGTGAAGGTGAAGTCAGTGGATTCGAAGAAAAAAAATCTAAGAAAATTCTTAGAGATGATCAAATGCACTCCATCAGAATGTGACCCTGATTGGTGTGGTGATGATGATGGTGATGGTGATGCTTTTGGATTCATTAACATTATTTCTGAAATTAAGCAGAGACTGGGTAAATTTGGGCTAATTATTAAAAACTAATAATCCAAATTTAGACCAGCTAGATATTTTTATGATGAAAATGAATCTGATATGTCCCTGCTTCCTTTACTTAAGTTTTCTTTTTCGAATTTTATTTATTGCTTTGCCCTGAAGATCACGTCAGTTTGTCACGGCATTCTCAGTACATTTATTCACAAAAGTGGGGGGGGGGGGGGATTACAGAATATATAAATGTAGTGTGAATAAAGATATAAATAAGGGAAATTTGACAATACCACCAAGCTTATGTTTGTTGATATATTACAAATCCAATCAGTTGAGACAGCTGATATTATTTCTGGGAATGATCAAAATAAACTGGATGGGCAACAGTGGTTTCTCTGTCACCATATGGGTTTAACAAAGGACACTGTTAATGATCATTGGACCTCCCCAGTTGCCCTCATAAGTATTCTCAGTACATGAAACTGAAGCTTCATGGATGTACCATTCGAGACAAATATGACTTACAAAAGCTTTGTTATTGTTAGTTGCGAAGTTTTGATTTTGATTTGATTTTTGATTCTATTGAATTTATATACCGCCCCACTCCCGAAGGACTCAGGGCGGTTCACAGCCAAAGATAAAACACCATAAATACAATATAAATAGAATTTTAAAAATA
>JANHGD010007780.1:48457-59206 GCA_027560375.1 Imantodes cenchoa | reverse complement strand
GAGCGAACCGGGAGCATTTCACCTCTGATGTATTCAAACAGAATCTTTTGAGGTGCAGTAGCCCATAGGATGGCTCCACCATGCAGTGATGAACTTGTCTATATTTTTGTATTATAAACCTTTAGTTTCAATATGCCATTATCAAAATTATTTCGGCATTTTGATTGACTTTGGTAAGTTTCAAAATGTGTCACTCCAATGACCTAATTTTTGCCAGGTCATCCTTTGTGTAAATGTCATTTATTTAATAAATCTATTGGTTCTGCATGACGCACGAAATTAATAATGATTTTATTTAAATTGCAAAACTATTTTCTTGTTAAGTTTGTTATTAAAAAAAATGTAGTGCATCAATGTCACTTTGGACTACATTTGCATTAGAAAATGACAAATGGTGGCTTAGATATTTCAGGGACAAAGTACCAAATGAAGCATGACATTGTATTACAAACATTTAGTTTCAATATGCCATTATCAAAATTATTTCAGCATTTTGGATCAGCCTAATTCTGATTTGATAAAACCATTGAGAAAAGGCATTTGCATATGATCAAGAACATACCTATGTCGATTGTTAAGCATTTTTAAACGTTGTTAAGTGGATGGAATCCCAGGTAAAGAGCCGGGGTGACTCTGGGGTTGGGGAGACCCTGAGGGCCCTAACGCAGGTTATCAGCTCAGGAGTTTGTTTGTTTGTTTATTTATTTATTTAGTCATATTTGTAGGCCTCCCAATTCCCGAAGGACTCTGGGCGGCATCCAACAAGTAGAAAACAGCGTCAAATACAACAATAAATAGAAAAAAACAGTGCAATAGCAATCTTAAAATTGATATAATAATTAATAAAACAAGATGAATCAGTTGTTAAAGATGATGGTGAGTTGAAAATCCTGCTGAAATCCAAGGAAGATTTTCAGCTCCTGAGTGGAGATTCATTTGTGGGCAGCCTCTAATGGGCCTTCCAGGGTTTCCCCCAACTCTGAGGCACTCCAAACCTCTTGTCTTACTGGTCTGCCTCTCTGCTCTTGGATTTCAGCTCTGTCTTGTCTCTGGGAGCTGGCTCAAAGAGCTGCCTGCAGAAGCATTTCAGCTCCTACAAAAGAGCTGCCTGTAGAAGGATTTCAGCTCCTACATGCTTGGATGCCATGGAGCTCAAATCCTTGGACAAGCAATTAAATTTGTAACTGTATAGAGAAGTAAATTTATCACCTTACTTAAATCTGCTGTAAAGCAGACTGAAAGTCACTTCTTTAATATCTTTTTTTTCTATTTTTCCTTTTGTTGCACTTTTAGCTTTTTCTTTGATTTCTTTTTTCTCCCTTCCTAAAAAGAAACTGTATTGCTTTTTGTCAGCCTTCCAAGTAGATCAGATGGCAAACACAGCAAGATGAGTTAATTTTATTTTATTGTAAGGCTACATTAATAGCATCTTGCAAGTCTAAAAGTATAAATCTCTTTTTTAACGCCTGCTAAGTTGGGGCAGATCCTTTCTCAGTCCCTTTCTCTGCCCATCATTCAAGTGAGGGCCTGGTCCCTTTTATCTGATTGTTAACTAGGCAGCATTTCTTTTCCTTGTTTCTCAAGGTCATTCCCATATGCCATTACACTTTCATAGGAAGGATATAGCAAATACTGGGCACAATGGTGTCAGTGGTTGAATAATATCAGTTAGACTTCACAGATAACCTTTAACGTGATGGATATCCAAGTGTTTGTGCTCCCAACTACTGATGCAAAAATAGAAAAGATGTATGAGTTTTATGCTCAAGTTCAATCTATAATTCACAGAACATGCAAGCAGAATTTGCTGCAATCTGGATTGCCAAAGTTGGAAAATAGTAAAGAGAAAAACACAGTTGGATGGGCTAGGAAATAGAAAAAAAACAGCAGAGCAACGTATCCATTTCTGCCAAATCCAATAGTTTCTTCGTCGCTAAAACATCCTTTAAAAACTTAAATGCTTATGCAGTTTGCCTGGACATCACCAGACAGATAATAAAAATGATCACATTATGGGTGACAGCTACTTTGATGCGATGGTTTAGGCATCAGATTTAGAAACCTGGGAGACTGAATTCTGGTCTTGCCTTAGACACTAACACCTCAGTCACCTTGGTCCAGTCCCATTCTTTCAGCGCTATGAAGGATGCAATGGAAAACCACTTCCAAAAATTGGCCAAGAAGACTACATGGACATGTCCATGCAGTTTGCCAAGAGTCAATACTGACTTGAAGGTGTACACACACACACACGCACACGCACACACACTTGTTACAAGGAGACGGAAGACCTCAGTTAATATATGGCTGTGGCTGACTGTGTTAAGAGATCAAAAATTGCAGCTTTGCAAATTCCAAGCCAAGCCTAGTGGAAGTACAAAGCTAGACAGTTTCTAGGAAATGATCTTCAGAACTTTCATTTTCAATGAGAACTTCAGGAATTACTTGAGTTCCTATTTGATGGAGACCTAGAGGAATATTGGGGTTAAATTGAAGTAGTTGTTAAAGATGATGGTGAAAAGAGATTTCCAAAGACCAAGAAATAGTAAACAACAAACATAACAGATGGTGGGAATTGCCAAAAAGAGAGGAGACACTAAAGGCAAAGAAAGCCAAAGTCAAAGGAAGGAACTTAAAAAATTTCAAAGAACTGTTAAAAAACACAAGAAATATTGTTACAGTGGCATCTGTAAAAACACTGAAGAGGGAAACAAGTACAGCAAATTAAGAACAGTTTTCCCAAATATTTCGAAACTCAATGTGCCGGGCTCAAATTGGTATGCCAAAGGACATCAAAGGACAGATAGTGTAATGGCATGTGAGAATGACCTTGAGGAACAGAGGAAAAATTGCTGCCCAGGAAATGATCAGGCAATATAGCTGTTTAACAAGCAGAAATAGAAATTTAGGAAATATCTGCTCTAATGGATTAGGCAGAGTTTCAGCATGAGATATGAACTTTCAGACCTGCAAAACTGATGTCAGTCCTTGTAGGTAAATCAGGTAGGAAACACAATTGGATGAGCTAATTCTACTTTATTTTGTAAGGCTACATTAACAGTATCTTGCAAGCTTGAAAGTACAAATCTCCTGCCTACACTTTTAACTGGCTGATCCATCAGGCCTAGTCTTTCCTAGATTTCTTCCTCTGATTGTTAAGCACCCTTCTCCTTCAAGGTCATTCACACATTCCATTACAGACAGTGGTGGGTTCCTACCAGTGCGGACCAGTATGTGAGCACCAGTAGCGGTGGGCTGGTGACGTAATTTACGTGTGACGGCTCTGGTGCTGTCTGTGCCGGTCCATGCGTACCGCCATCTTTTTTTCACAATTTTTGTTGATTTTTGGGGGTTTAACCCTAACCCTTGACGTGAGTAACATCAAGTTGGCCACGCCCACTCAGTCACATAACCACCCAGCAACCCCCCCCCCCCAGTCACATGACTGCCAAACAACAACTACAGTCACATGATATGAAGGCATGCCCACCATCACATGACCATCAAGCCCCGCCCACTAAATAAGCCACAGCCCCAAGTGGTAGTAAAAAAATTTGGAACCCACCCCTGAACCCAACCTACCTAGTGAAAACCTAATGATTAAAACAAATTATGATTGCGCAGAAATGGATAAACTTACTATAGAATTAAGAGGATAAAAAGATTCAAACTTATGAAATATGGGAAAACTGGTATCAATGGACTGATGATAGAAAACGAAAAAGGGAAAAAGAAACAATATAGAATATGTAGATAATGTAAATATTATAATGCATTAATATGAAAGCAATGTAAATACGACAATGTAGAACCGCTCAAAGATTTATTGTGATTTTTTTTGTTTTTTAAAATTCAAAAAAAATTAATAAAATTTAAAAATAAAAAATATGCTCAGTAAAAATTATGGATCATTATATGAATACATGAGGCAGCTTTCAGACAGTCTTGACCTTAACTACCAGTGCAGCATGTAATGTTTTTGCAGGATTAAATGGCATTGTGGTTTTTAATGAATGGATAATTTGTTATTATTTCTTGGCCTGGAACTTGTCCAAGAAACTAACATCTTAACATATGCAGTTGAAGTGCGTTTGTCGGTGAAGATTCTCAGTCATTCAGGTAGAGTTGTCTGGAAGCTGATCATAGCAACTGGACTTCTTTTCTTTTTGGTTCGAAAGATATTGCTGCTTATCCAAGTAGCTTCTTCCATCTGAGCAAGTTGGTTAGGGGGACCCTGTATATATATCCTACAGGGAAGTTTCATTTCTCACCTAATCTGGACAGGCTCCTTAGGTGAGTAAGCAAACAGTCATTGGGAATTGTAAATGTTCCATCTCCTAAATCCTTAACCGTACTCCATTTTTTCTGCTGCTCTTTCATCAGTCCCCAGAAAGACTAAGACCACTTCAAACGTTCACCAGGGAGGTTGTTAAGAGTGACCTCCCTGGTGAATCCTCGAAGTGGTCTTAGTCTTTCTGGGGACTGATGAAAGAGCAGCAGAAAAAATGGAGTATAGGTTGTGTTTGAAGCCTCCATCCCTATTGAGGGAAAGTTGGATTCCTTCATTTCTTTCCTCTTCCTAGTTTCTTCTGTAAGATCTTGAAATGGCCCGATTTATCCAAAAGATCCTAGTGTTTGAGTTTTGCACACTCAGTGTTACAATATTATTTAACACAACACAGTTAAATATAACATTTAACGGAGAAAAATACATTTTAAAATGTGTCCTGCCATATTTTATATTGCCATTTTCTCATCTCCATTTTGTTTTCAATAAACTCACCATTTACAGGACAATTAGGCAACTGGTAGATGATACAGCTATAAAAAGGATGCTGGTTACAATAGTCATATCTTATTTGCAGCAATCATAAACATTATGTTTCCCGGTTACCAGTTCCTGTGGAAGAATAACAACATGAATGTATTTATCTTGCTTCCTAGAGGCTTCTGGCTGGTTATTGTGGGTAGGGAATGTTGGAACAGATAAGGGGTCATCTTTTGGAACAAGAGGATGGGTCTTGGTGTTGTGAGTGACGGGTTGCATTCCACCCCAAAACAAATACACTGCAATTCTTTTGACAACACAATATGCCTTTGCACAGCTCCTAAAGAGTGCTCCATGCGGAAGGAAGTGAGAGAAGCCAATGTTATTGGCTTTAATTGTAAGAAACAATGGCTCCTTTTAAAGTAGGAGGTAATGGAAGTGAGGAGAGTATATACGGTTTCTTGACACAAAGGGTGGTTCTATGTTTGCTCTGTTTCACTGTTAAAAGTAAGTGGTTATGCTAATTCTGGTTGCTGGGAGAAATGGATATGTATGTTTGGCAGGGGTGAGCTGTATACACTCCGGTCAAATGTGTATAGCAAGTGGGATTTAGCAGCTATCCTTGGGACATAAAGTAAAAGTGTTCTCTGCAATCTCTGGTCAGTTGTAATCTATGAAAAAAATATCTGAAGCTGCTCTATTTGCTAAGGTATTCAGGTACACACACCATCCCTGTAAAACTGGTCTCCCACGGATAAAGATAGTGTATATGCGTGCTAAAGGCAAAACATTAAATGACGATTATTCTCTTTCTGTCTGAAAGAGAACATTCTAAATCCATACATTTTCATATCTCTAGTCGGTTGTTCTTACAAAACTTAGTAACTGGCACTATAATAAACCATAGTACAGGGGTGTCAAACTCAAGGCCTGGGGCTGGATCTGGCCTGCAGGATGCTTAGATCTGGCTTGCACCGGGCCACCCTGGAAACAGTGAAGGACTGTCTTGCGGTGCCTCTGCCAGCAAAAATGGAGCTCGCAAGGCCCGCGGGCAACCCTCCCAAGCTCCATTTTCACTGGCAGAAGGTTGCAGGAGGCAGTCGCAGCTGAAAATGGAGCTCGGGAGCCTGTTTTCGCTGACAGAGTGCTTGGGCCGCCTCAGGCGCCCCTCATGGCTATGCCCACCTCAGCCCCCCGAGGTCAAACACAACCCTGATGCAGCCCTCAATGAAATCGAGTTTGACACCCCTGCCATAGTATATACAGGTAATCCTCAATTTACAATCATTCATTTAGTGACTGTTTGAAGTTACAATGGCACTGAAAAGATTACCGTTTCTCACACTTTTGACCTTTGCAGGATCCCCATAATCACGTGACCAAAATTTAGGTGCTTGGCAACTGGCTTGCATTTATGACTGTTGCAGTGTCCTGGGTCATATGGTTACCTTTCATGGCCATTTAATAAAGTCAGTGGGGAAGCCGGTTTCACTGAACAACCGTTACTAGCTTAACTGCAGTGATTCACTGCAGGTCATAAAATGAAGCAAAATTAACTTAACAACAATTAATTTTAGCAGTGGAAATTTTGGGCTCAATTGTGATTGTAAGTTGAAGGCTACCTATATTGAGCTAACATTTTGCAGGATTTAGAGCTGCAATATGTCCAAACTCACTTTCTGTGAGTGCTGATGTTACAGCAGTTTCCCTTGAGGTATTTCAGACAGTTTTTCCAGTTAGCTTAAAAAGTGTTGGCTACTTCTTTCTCTGGCTATATTCCAGCTGGATAACTCAGTATGTTCTCTTTACCGTTGACCCTTAATCAATTCTGCATTCTTTTAAGCTGCTGTCAGAGAAGAGATTATTAAATAATTATTAGTTTTTATGTACAACCTGAGAATAACCCTCTTCTAGACCAAGATAGGAAAAAGGTTACAACTTGACTGCTTTTATTTCAGAAACTTTTTAAAAGGCAAACTCAATTGCCTGCTCTGCTACTTTTTCTCTTCCACCATATATTCTGTTTCTTCCTTTTATGATAGTAGACTGCTATCAGTTCTCTTTTCCTACAGAAAGGACAATGAAAGTCTAATACACACGCACACACAAATTTATATGGTCACCCAACACACAAACAGTCTGAGCAGTTCACAAAAATAAGACTTCACATTATACTAATCTATCAATCTCTCAGGGAATCAGTTGGATTGGGAGTAGACGAGCCAGGTATTTGTCTGTCTGTCTGTCTGTCTGTCTGTCTGTCTGTCTCTCTCTCTCTCTCTCTCTCTCTCTCTGTCTCACACACACACACACACACTAACATTGCTGTCAATTAAATTCTGATGTAGGAACTAAATGATGCAGGCCATGCTTTATCTTCTGCTAGTTTCAGGGAAGTATAATATAGAACGTTTATAACTATTGACTTTCCCAAACTTAGAAATATTTAACCAAAAATAAATCTATATTTATCCACCAATCACTGGAAGCAAATCTTACTAAGATTAATGGGGTGTCTGAGTAAATATGGATAAGATTCCAGTACAATTAGTTACTTTAAATAAAAATAATCACATAGCTAAATTTTTGGCAACTGAAATGATAATAAGCAAGTATTAATTTTTTCTAGTCTAGTGAAAAGAAGGACTAGGACTGACATGATAGCAGAGTTCCAATATCTCAGTAGCTGCCCCAAAGCACCAAGGGATGGAAAATAATCAAGGAGAGAAGCAACCTCGAACAGTTAGTAGAACAGCTTGCCTTCAGAAGCTGTGGGCGCTCCATCACTGGAGACTTCTAAGAAGAGACTGGATAGCCACTTGCCTCGAATGATATAGGACCATGATGGTGAATCTTTGGCATGCGGGCCACAGGTAGCAGGCGGAGCCATATCTGCCAACTGGCAAGCCGTTGCCCTAGCTCATCTCCAGCACGCATGTGCACGGCGGCTAGCTGATTTTCGGCTTGCATGGAGGCTCGGAGAGGGCAAAAAATGAGCCTACCTGGCCCACCGGAAGTCAGGAAACAGGCCATTCTGGCCTCCGGGAAGGGGCAGGGAAGCCGTTTTCACCGTCCCCAGGCTCTAAGAAAGCCTCTGGAGCCTGGGGAGGGCAAAAAACGGGCCTACCGGGCTCACCAGAAGTTGGGAAATGGGGTCCTGCGTGCATGCATGGGGGTGAGGCAGCACGGTGGGGTCATGCGCAGGAGGGTGGGGGGTATTAAATTATGGGTGTGGGCATGTGCACTCGTGTGCGCTTTCAGCACCCAAGGGAAAAAAGGTTCGCCATCACTGATATAGGATCTCCTGCTTGTGCAGGGAGTTGGACTAAAAGATCTGCAGTGTTCCTTCCAACTGTGTTACTGTTACTTGAATAGTACCAATGTGCTGAACTACCATAATGCCATAGTTATTTATGCCAGAATAATTACAATCTGGTAAGGCAAATCAGTCCTTGGGTAAATAAGAATCTCAGAATTTCTCATTGTCCTCATGAAAATCTATCCATGGGACATGAAGCCAAAAAGCCACAGCGCAGGTGAGACATGGCAAAACAGATTGACAGAGTGAAACAAGACTTTATTCAACCTACAGTATATCTTGAAAATATATTGAGAGGTTTGACTGCAAGGAGATGAGCGTTATTTTAAAATTGGAGGAAGTCATTCAGTAACCTGTACAACGCTGATATTATTTTGCTATCTGAAAAGGCAAATGATCTGCAAGTGCTAGTAATGGAAGTCAAGGAGACATTTAACAAATGAGACTCTGATTAAATATAAAGATCAAACCAATAAAAACAGATCCAGCAACCAGCCTTAGAGTGGGCAATGAAGACATTGAGGTGATAGATAGCTCCTGCCTTTTAGGATCAAGCATCAAGAGTAGAGGAACCAGAAGTCAGGAAATACGCTTAGTAGCAAAGCATAGTCTAATATTGGACTTAGTAGAATAGCACTTAGAAAAAACATGTCTATATTTACTAAGATCAGAATCTTGCAGATAATATTTGCCCTGTGACAGTCTGTTGAAGGAAAAGTTGGACTTTGAAGATGCAGGATTGAAAGAGTAGTGTCACTTTTGAAACTCAGTATTGGAGAAAACTCTTAGATAGTCAATCAGACAAACCAATAGATCATTGAACCAATGAATCTAGAATTCTCATTCATGGCAAATATGCCCAGGCTCAAATGATCATACTGTCCTGTGAAATGTTCTACAAAATTCTAGCTGTATTGAGAACATTCTAATATTGGGAAAGTAGAAGGAAAAAGAAGAATATTTGAGCCCTATAAAGTAGACCACATCGAGAAACTGACTACATAGGAAGACTGAAATTATATTTTATTGAGATAGGCTATAGTAACAGAATTTCATTTTATCTTCCAGCCCTCTTATGGCCCATTAGTCAGGAGGGACCCAGCCTGTCTTTCTAACACTATTTTCTTTCTTAAGGGATGTTTCTGCCCTTGTTTCTGTAACAGTTTCTCAATATTTCCTTAAGACCATCTCCATGGTTTTACAAAGAATGACCATCAGCAAGATAGATAGATTTGGTTACAACAATGTGTGCACCTTAGAAGACCTGTGTGACCAGATTGGGACAAATCTAAGACCCCTAAGACAAATTCCTTGTGTGTCCAATCACACTTGGCCAGTATAGAATTCTATTCTATTCTATTCTATTTTATTCTATGTGGAGAAAATATATTAGTTGTTTACAGTTGACACGGATTTCATAGCATGTAATCAATCAAGGCAAGTTAGTACAAGTGTTCTCCAAATCCCACATATAAGGAAACTGACCAAGAAAAATTGAGTTATGAATGCATTCACCTTTGGCATTATGTAACACCAAGCTATGGTTAATTAAAGTATACATTTCTATTTACCCTTTTTCAATTGAAGCTCTGAAAGAAGAGAAGACAGCCCGAGGCTCTGTGTCTTAATTATTATGGTGATATCTAAAGTTTTTCAGTAGCTGCTCTATCCATTAGTTAGGAAATATTTTGAAAAAAGAAAGAGATAAGAGTCTTAAATATAGTTTATTATAACAAAGGTTGTAAATTAGTGGGTATTTTGAATACCATCACTATATATAAATATTCAAAGTACAAGGTTTTGGTGATGTTAGACAATAAAGCTAATTAAAAGCTAATTAAAAAATCGGAAAACATTCCGCAGCAAACAGAATATGGGCATTTCTAAAATATTAGTATTTTATGCTTCCAACGTTGGTTTTCAAAATGTGATGACAATATTGTTGCTGCTTTGCTACTGCAAATAGCAATGTTTGTGGCAAGAAAGGGAAATGAGCTAAATGTTGTCTGCTTCACCCCCACCCCAATATATTAAAATTCATCAAAGAAGTCCCTTTAAACCAGAAGTTTCTGTCTTCACTAAATGTATCCATGTGATGTTTTATTTCAGGTAGTTATTTACTGCATATAAAGTCCTAAATCTTTCCCAAATGATCACTGACTCAGGAATCCTGTATCCATTTGCTAACAATTATAAGTAATAATATATATGTATGTGCTGTAAATCAGAGATAGTGAAAAGTCTTAGAAAGTCTTGACGCACCCTATTATTATCATACCTCTCTTTAACTATTTAAAGTTTTTGATGTTTGCTTGCTCTTGAAAAGGAGATTTGCCACTTAACCCTGGAATATAGGTTACTTTTTTTTTAAACACACAAACCTTTCCAAACTATCACCAGAATGCATTACTGGAAACTAAAATAGCTTCAGATTTTTTTTTCACTGTCCAGAATCACTTAAGTTTCAGGAATGTGGGTAGATGGGAGGAATGTTATTCTTAGCATCTGCTATTCTAGGCAAAAGCTGGATAATTTGTCAGGGGCTCTGAAGGCAACATATGTCCTGGGCTAGACTTTAGAGCAGTGGTTCTCAACCTTTCTAATGCCACGACCCCTTAATACAGTTCCTCATGTTGTGGTGACCCCCAACCATAAAATTATT